>NDFF03000015.1:0-65125 GCA_002150815.3 Grammothele lineata
GTCGCGTTCTACTTGAAACCGAGTGGTCCGCGCAGACATACTTATCATTTGACGCTTATCTCGTCCTGCTCACGGCGCATCGACTCAATACTCCGCATCATACAAATAAACCTTCGCTCTTGTGACGTATGATATTTTAATCTTAGTATTTGAAAAGCTCTGCATCCATAAAATAGGTTTCGCGGCCATGAGCCTCTTCATGATGTCTATAGACCAGCTCTCGTAGCCAACTTGCCACAAGGGGACTACACATGCTCTATACATCATCCCTGCCATATGCGCTCTTCTTTCCCACCTTGTCAGTACTTACTGAGGAGTGCTGCAGAGCGCCCCAGAGCGATTTTGGGGGTTGGGCGAAGAAAAATCGCGATTTTTGAGGCCTGACCAGAATTCGGACCGGCGGTGGCCTACTGCTTGAAGTCTGCCCAGAATTCGGACCAAAATGCGGTCCGGACCCCTCTATACGATTCGGACCAAAAAGGGGCCCGAAGGGCCCCGAAAAATCAGGCATATAACCGTATTATCCGGGGTCCTCGAGGGCCCTACGAAGAGCTTCAGCTCTGCCGACAGCTTCGTAATTGGCAAGTACGACGCGCGCATGCGCAAACGGCGAGCGGCTCCGTGCCGGGTGCCCTCCGTCCACACACCCTCTGCCCCTGCCCCGAAGCCATCCACTTCACAAATATTTTCATCCCGCCGCACTCCCTGCCGCCCTCGCTGTTCGTCGCCACTCGCGCCGGTGCAGCGCGACCTCCCCGAGCGCCCTTCGCTGCCCAAAACAAAGAAGCGCGAGCCAGACCTGTACCGCACCGCAATCGAGGCGCGAATGCGTATGTCACCTGTCGGCCGCAACATTTTGCAGATGGGACCGCGCGTGGCGATGTCTATGTCCGTCATAACGGCGACGGAAGCCCTCGAATGCCTGGTAGCTGCGCACAGCGATGTGGAGTCGTCCGACGCGGGGCTAGGCGCCTCGTGGGTGGACGTGGGCCAGGAGGATTGGGAAATGGTGGAATCGACGTGACGTCGCACACCAATGGTGCGCAGTCATGCATGGACCTTTCTCCGGGGAACGAGTGTGGGGCTCGTATGACACCGATACTGGGTATTCGGCCAATTGGGTGGCAAAGAGATGGCACCTTGGGCTGGTATGACCTCGAATGATACATCTTCGCGTCTCTTCTTTAGGTTTCATTAAACCGATCATTGTTTTCGTTATAATTGGACTCGTGGAGGCATACATGGACTTTGTATAATACGCTCTCCTGAGGTCCTACGTTGTATCAGGCTGTACTCTCTCATGTATCCATCATATATCACCGATACATCATCCCATTCATTGTGTCTAATACACTCACTTCGACTGTATGCACTATTTTGGGGGTGCTTACTCTACTACCATGGACAGCCTGAGGCCGAGTCCGCTCCTCCAACCTCGTTTGCAGTGATACGGCTCGGCACACGCTTGACAGCAGCTGACGGGCTGCGCGGCGAACGGCGTTTGGTTGGCATCACGTGAAGAGTTCAACGACGTTTGCAGCGTAAGCGCGTGGAAGAGGCTCTTACTCCTGGCCACTGAGCACGCGAACATCTCGAGGTGAAAACTTTCGAGTTCTGCTCGCCCCATACGAGATGGTCGAGTCCATGCCGTCTTGAAACCTTGCTGACTGCTCAGGCGCTATGCAGTCCGCGCATAGATTGGTCGAAGCTTGTGGACCGACAGTTGCTATGTACACTCCGCTGACATGTAGCCTCAGAAATCATATTATGCGGCTTATAGACCAACTCCAGTTTTCCCGAAGACAGGAAGTGAGGGCTGACCTTTGCTCAGGTGCAGGTTCGACGGATGCTAGACAACGATGGGCGCCGCCTCCTCGATGGCGTCCTGGGCGACGGTACAGCCGCTCGATCTCCACAGCATTCGATGGAAAACGAAACAAACTCAAGCAAGCCTACAAAATCTCGGTGTCCGAAGCACTCGAACGTCCTTTCAATTACCTACAAGCCACCCGCCGTCCCCTATTCCTCGCCGCCTAAAGACGACCTGCCATGGTGCCGTTGACTAAAGAAATCGTTATTCTCGCTTCGGCGCTCGCTGTCGTCGCGAGGACATTCACCATTTATAACCAATGCCCTTATGTCGTGTGGTGAGCGTTTTAGTGGTCCACTTTCATACAGATCTCCATCTAACAGAAATTCAGGCCAGCCGTAAGGATTTTACCGTATTTCCTCCGCCCCGCTCCGTCACCCCAATTCCTCACGCAGATATTCACCGACCTCACAGTGGGAACAGTAACCCCTGACCAGCCCACAGGGTATATATTTCTTTGCTTCATGCTATACCTCTGGATACCGTGTCTGGTCCTAACGTAGCTGATATAGATGGGAGCAACATGCTTTTCAAACCGTCTCTTTCACCGTGCCCAATAACTGGCATTCGGGCCGTTTGTGGGTTGGTGACACAATTTGAATAGTAAGAAGCACGTGCGGAACTGATGATCTATCATTATAGTTCCGACGCAACTGCGACTTTAGTAGTGGCACACCGGGGCCAAACTCGTGCCTCACTGGTGGGTGTAACGGTGGGCTTGAATGCTCATCAGTGGGCGGGACGGTACGTTGATGGGTTAAGCGCGATTCCCTGAAGCGTAAGTCGCTGATTATCGCGCATTGAGGGAGTCCCACCTGCAACTGTGGCAGAGTTCAGCCTCAATGGAGCAAACGCGAATGATGCCTACGATGGTCAGCGAGGCTGCCTTGAAGACCCGGGGCATACTGATGATAATACAACTCCTAGTATCTCTTGTTGACGGTTTCAACGTACCTATCAGAATTACGCCCAGCGACACAAGGTGTCCGGTCGTAGACTGCCCTGTAGATCTCGCTCCTGATTGTAAGTCTTCATCGGCGTATGCAGGGCCGCGTTAGAATCTTCCCATTGAATGGTGTTCACAGGTCCTTCCCAGCTGAAAGGCCCATCTGACCCGGGCTCCGGTCTCCCTATCGGATGCATCAGCGCGTGCAAATCTGAACATTTTGGGGATCCCAGTGAGTTGTACAGTTCTCAACATGTTATTCGATCATGCTTGTTAATATGATAGTATCGTGCAAGACAACAGTTCTAGTTGCTGCACCGGCTCGTTCAATACACCTACTACTTGTCCGCCTTCCGGAGTACAATTCTACTCCTATTTCAGTATGTGCATCATGGGATGTCTCGGCCGGAACTCATTTGATGTCTGTTTATTCTTCCTGCTTCACAGAGACCCAATGTCCGAACGCATACGCGTACGCGTACGACGATGGCACTTCGTTGAAAAGTTGCGCTTCCAGCTTTAATGCCGACTATCTGATAACCACTTGTCCTTGAACATCGTAAGTCTCGACCGTGGCCTGCCCCTGCCTTCTCTAGCTCGTTCGTGCACTCATTGAACCTATCAGTACCATCACCTTGAGCCTTGGCCTACGTAGACTCGAAGTTTTTTGTTCTGCTTGCCTCCTATCGGCTTGTTGCGTTGCGTGCAGATGACCGCGGGGTGCATGCGGCTGGCATACTTCTAGCACTGATCACAAGTATCTCGAGTTGCGCCATCAACTCATCAGAGAACCGAGTCCTGCCGCTAGGACGCGCTCTTACTTCCTTTGGATTTTCTTCGTCCACGGGCACAACGAGCTCCTCGATCACTGACTGCGTGCCTGGCACGAATCGGCGCAAACCACGCGCATCATTCTGGATGGGGCCGCGGGCCGGCTCTGCCACCTCGTGCCACTTCGGCTGGCCACAACGGCTCGTAGTGGCGGTGATGGCATGGGCCTTTCGTTTCATCCGTCGACCGTCGTCTACGCCCAGCCGGCGACAGTGCTCAATGTTACTTACGAGCAGAACGTGATTGTGTAATCAGAGTAGAGGTCTAGATCAGCGGGGTGATTAGGTGCATTATCGGTCAAGAGTGAACGTACTGAAGAAATCGTAGTACTGTACGGTGGGCATGTCGCGGGGACGTTATGCGAGCCGGTACAGCAGTTCGGGTCGTTTGCTGGTGACTTGGTATCATACTCTGCCAGTCTGGAGAGTAGACGATGTATGTATGTGCTACTACTGGTCCCACGGTTGGGCAAAAAGAAATTATTGGCGCCTGATGTCTGATTAGTCGTGCCGCACTGCGCCACGACGGCCCCGCAAGCGCCTATGCTTCGGCAGTTGCCTCTCGGCTGTCCGGCTTCACATCACGCCGCGGCCCCCTGCTCGACTTGAACCCGGTTCATGAACATCTGCATAAGCAGCTTTATATCCGCTGCCAAACAGGATGTATAGCATCTACCCGGTGCACACCGGGAATTTCTGACAACGTCGTTTCTCCGGAGCTACCATCGGCTACTAGAGGATATAAGCATATTGTGAGTTCTGATGCTGAGTATGCAACGCTCATGACCTTAACGCATCATGGCATTAGCTTCATTGTCGACCTATCCCCTCTAGCCTGATGTTCCTTTCGGAATTATCCATTACCACGTGCACCTTTTGGACGATGATGAGGCTCAGCAGCGAGGCCTTCCGAGTCCAGGCTGTCGCGTGCCCGTTTGCCCATTCCCTAACTACGTGGCTTGAATGCCAGTTAGTACAGAGGAGCCGAAGAACAAGTCGCGTCTTAAAGGTCGCGTACTACAACGTTGATCGGCTCCTCCAAAACACTTCCTCTTACAGCCAAGTCCTTCAAGGGCATAATGGGCTGCAGATAATTGCCGAAAGCTTACTACATTCGGTTACGAGACGTACAGGTCTATCCCCAGAAGAGACGCACCCGAATGCACAGTCGACCGGTGTCTGTCTCTCAGAGGCTACTTGGACAAGGAACATGTCCTTCACCTTTCAAAAAGGCTAGCGCGAAAGTGCGGTCCGATCCGCAGTCCGGAGCCTCCTGATCATCGCGAGCTTAGAGTGTGCCATCAGCCACCTCTTCCCCCCAAGAAATCCGATTTCGGAAGTCGATCGTGTCTCGTCTTCAATCATCTATCTGGCGTCCCGGGTCTCGCACCATCCGATCGAAGCCCTCCTGCCAGGTCCGAGTGCGTCCGCTGCTTCGGACGTTCGACGCGTTATCCGTCTGCTGGATTATTCCTCCGCACCCCAGAAATGCACTGTATTCGAAGAAGTCGCTGTGCCGCTGTGATAGCGTCACCAGATGGCCTCCGGAAGGGCCGCTTGACGTTTACACCCGCTTCAGCTTCCTGGCCTGATAGATTGGGTGGGAGGACGTCCAGGACGGCCTTCTTGGGTACTTGAACCCTTTGATACCATTCGATCGGTAAGGAACATGTACCATCGTATTCTGCTGCGAAGGTCAGATCTCCTCACGCTTCCTTGAAGGCCGGACGGAGAGTGAAGGAAATGCTCTAAACGACTATTAAGAACCCATGCGAGAGCTTCGAAGAACCCGCCAGTCCATTCGTGGCAGCTGGAAGACAGGCCATGAGGATGACCACACCCAGGACGTGGCGTCACGAGAGGAGGGTAGCAGGCGGGCCAATACTCCCGACGGGTTCCCCGCATAGGGGAAGTCGTGATAGCCAACACTATGTTGAAGGTACGTCCTAGGCTTCTGCTCGCTCCGTTGACTATAGCTGTAGGCTCCCACACAGTGGCATGCCACGACCGGGCGTACCTAAGATGGCGAACGAGCGATACGCCGATCGAATACTCGACGAATGGTAGCCATCGGCGCTCGAAAATTTCTGGGATGGCACGACACGTCGTAGAGAGTACTCACAGCCTTCCTCCCACATGGCTCGTCGTCGTTTTGTTTTCAGTTCACTAGCGGCGTAGTTCCTTTATGGCGTTGCTTCCAGATCAGCACGTCAATCCTGTCTCTTTGCGTGTAGTTGCGTGCAGTTCTGCAAACGGATGCCCCCGCGGTGGTTCGAAATTTCGTGCGGCGCCAGAGTCACGGTAGACGCCTGATGGCTGGGCACTGGTACGTCCTCTTCGGCTACGATTGCATCTCGACCCACATAAATGATGCCTCATGGACAGTGAGTACCTTCGACATGTACTCTTCGTTGCAAATCGCGGTATATTACGACGTAAGCCATCTCGCACTCTATTCGCTCGTAATGCACCCGCACACCTAGCACCTGCCAATCATGAAGCATCGGCGTTCAGTACGAACTTCTAGCTGCGGACAGACCGATCCCTCCTCACAAGGACGCTGTAGGCTCGTCGCTGTTCTCCAGACAGCCGGACGTCCTGACCACAGATTGTGGTGATTTAAAGCTGGCTACACAGCAGGCGGTAGTTGCGCGCGTTTCTGCGATATACTGTCCAACAGCGGAGGCCGGCAGACCGCCTCCTCCTAATGCTCAGGCTTGCGTCCCACAGGGTGGCTATAGTTGGGCGACTCGTTCTCATCTCCGTCCCGCAATTCCGTCTGTCAACCTGCCTGGGTTCGAGCCGCCCCAAGACCCCGAGGGCTGACGCCCCATCTTTCTTCTGCGCGCTCTGCAAGACCCCACCGGTGGCAGGCGTCGGCACCTGTCAACGCGGACGAACTTGAGCTTGTGTGGTGGGGCAGCTGTACTCTGCGCCTCGCCCCAGCGCCACACGGCGCTCATGCGCCACGAAGGCTGCCCTTCAAGTTCGTACGTACCTCTGAACTCTAAGTCCATAGAGATCGAGGCCCAAAAGATACCATCCCGCGATCCCGACGCCACTCCCGAGGAAAGCGTGGGACCGCGATCTCCGTGCCAATTGGACGCCGCGTGCATGTCCGATTCCACGCGCGCTGAGGCGGCTACCGCCGGTCGTCCTGGTCCAAAATACCGTCCCCGGTACGTCGTCGATTCGGCGGTTATAGGCGCATTCTGGGGCCCGCAATTACATCAGTGCAGAAGCGGGAGAAGACGTCATGGCCCTGGCGCGAAGGACCAGGAATCCCAGGGCTGCGAAAAACGCCCAGGCAGCAGGCACGTCCTTGCCGACGTCAAGTTAAACGCAGCGGGCGATAACCGACGATGATCTTGGCAGCGGTCCTGCATCATGCTCTGGCCTGCATACGACCGCGCTGCCTTGTCAAAGGAGGCCGAAAGTCCGGACTACGGCTGGCCGATAGAGCAAGCGAGATGGCCGCATGTCGAGTACAATCGCTTCCAATCCTTGTAGTATTCAATATAGTACAAAGGACACCTTTTGTGGCGTCCGACGACATACAAATATATGGCCCCGGCTGGATATACGTACAACCACGGACCACTGGGCCGGGCGGGCATAGTGCAAACGAAGTTGGTGCTGTGAGCGGTAGGTATGCAAGAAGAGGTTGCAAGGACGCCATCAAACCATAGCCTGTAAAGTGAGAAAGTCGACAACCCGTCGCGGGAGTTGTCATTTTATAGCGGTCGCCCTCGCGACGCGCCGTTTCTATGCCCTGCGGACGATATCCTCGAGGGGTTGTGCCATTTCCTCGGCATTCCCGATCCACCGGATGATCCCGTCTTTGGGAGTGATGATGAAGGCTACAGCGCGAGAAGAACCCGCGAGAAAGGAGGTAACAGGATATCAGTACAGTGTCTCGGCACGGCAGGGTCCGCGCGGCGAGCAAGAAGAGAGTTTCATTAAGCTCGCGAACGCGGTGCGTGAACGTACTCACCGAGCGGAATGGACAGGTTTTGTGCGGGTAGGAAGATCGCTGTGATAGACAGCGCGAGATGCGAGGGTGCGGACGGCACGAAGGAGCGGAAAGGAGCGCGCAAGGGCGTTAGTCATCCGTTGCGTGTGGCCTGACCGCCGTTCGGACTCTGGCAGCTGACCCCGGGCCCGCCCGCAAGAGAGACGCGTGCGGAGGACTGCGGGCACGAGGCGCGGGGAAGCTGCCAGGGCCAGGGGGCAATCTAGCGGGACACCACGTACCATTGACCGCGACACGGTGGGTATCGATGTATATCGGAAATTCCATATCGTTGCGAGCCGCCACGAAGCCCTTGACGAAGTTGACGTCGATGGCGCCGTTCGTGAAGATCGTTTCCGAGTTAAACGTGATCACTTTAATCTCCGGTCGCGTCTGGACTATCCTGGTGAGCTCCTCGAAGACAACGATGCATGGCTGAGTGGCCGATAATCCGGATATGCGACGCGATGGAAAACGGTGGGGAAAGCCGAGGTCGTTAGTCGAAGGTAATTAAGCCGTGTATGTCCCATATCGCACGCACTCTACACCACCTGCGCGCAGGGAGATCTCGGAGTCAATAATCGTCAGATTGCGCATCGGACCTCCATCGCGCCCGCCCGCACGGAACAGCACGCGAGGCCGAAAGTGCACACATCGTTCCCCTATGGAACGCCGGTGCACTGTGACCGCGCGAACGCAACGCAATATGATGATAAGGCGCGCGAGTCACCGCGGGTGCCAACGGCGCGGCGCTCGATGACGCGAGCTGCGAGGTACCGCTCGTTCCCGGCCGCGGTGCATTTCGGCCATTTCCAGCGCTGTGCGTCATGCCTGCTGGCCCCGCGTCCTCGAGTGGGGACGTGCGCGGTGGAGCGGTGGAAAGGGGTGATCGACTTACGATGCCCAGAATTCGATGATGAGCACTTTGGCGTCGCGCCAGCCGTCCATGGAGCCCTGGACGTGCTCGAACGAGCCGCTGTCGAGCCAGCGGAGGTCTACCCTTTTGCCCAACGAGGGGCTCTTCCATCCAGGGCGTAGGAACGGCGGCGGGCCTTTCTTGAACTGGGCTTCGAGCGCGTCCCATGACGGCAGATTCGACCGCGCCCAGAAGCGTTGTATAGCGGCCGGATCGTGCGTTGCTTTGAACCGAGCTGAGTCGCGGACGTCGTTAGAAATCAGTGGCCGCAACAGTGGGCCCGAATGATCGGAGGGCAGAGGGACATATGCCGCTCACCGACAGCGGCGTTCCAGCGTGCTGACGGAGGAAGATGGCAAGTCAGTGAATATCCATCATGGCTGCACCGGGACGAGCGACTATACTCACGTTGGTCCCACTTGTCTTCGTACAGTTGTTCGAAGACGGACCATATATTCGTCCGGAAATCTGTCTTCACAGCGAGCTCTCGGGGAGACTCGGGGCGAGCGACAGCCATTTCTGTGGGATGTTCGGGTAACGGTTTGCCTAGTCAAGCAGTCGAGAGAGACAAACAGGCAGAGAAACCGCCCACTGAGTGCGGAAGACTTGGGTGTTCCTGGGTCCTCTCGGAGGTAGATATATATCCCAGAGAGGCGCAGCGGAAGCTGTAGCAGTGTCAAGGATGAGAAGCTGTCAGACGGTTCCGAGAGGGAACGCGCGTGCGGGCTACGCTCATGAAGACTGCGGGAACGCGGAGATGGTGACGGTCGCGTCGAGGAGAGGATAAGTACTGAAAGCGAGGGAAATGGCCGTAAGGGGGGAAATTGCAAACCGGGCGATGGGGAGCGGCCTGAAGGCCTCGAGGCTGGGCGGGTGCTAGGCGGATGGTGGGGTATCGGACAAGACGAGAAGAGTCGGCAAGCGCACGGCGTTGGCAGCGGCGACCGAGAGGCGACGACGCCGACAAGTGGGGACTGGCCAAGGTTTCATTCTTGCCGTACCGAGAGAGCGTGCGGAGTTCGGGTTCCCCGATCCATCCTCGATCTGCAGACGCACGACAGACGCACGACATGGCCTCTCACGGCGTCTCATGGCCTCCACGGCCCGGCACTTAATCAATCACTCGCACTATCAGCTTCGCGGTCGAGATCCCTGCCGCGTGGCCGCCCGCGAAACCACCCCTCCCGTGAGACGCAAAAACACCATTGGACGTTGTGGGGTTCGAACCCACGGCCTCATGCAAATTGCATCAAGTGCAAAGCAGGCGCGCTACCACTGTGCCAAACGCCCTATACGATACATTGCCAGATAGTAAATTGATCGAGTCAACTACCAGGTGCCGGTAAGTTTGGATGAGTCGTTGGACTCGCATTGCTTCGCGGCCGTCGCTTCACAGGACTTACGTAGCGTTTTGGTACATACCATTGGTAAGAAGGAAAGACAGCCGATCGTTTTACGAAACCTCAAGACAGATGCCTGTTCGTAGCTCTGTTTCCATTCCGTCTGCTCGCGAACACCGTCGCCAACATTGGCATCAACTCATAGACTGGTTGGTTCCCAGACTTCAGTCAAAATACGACGTACTGACCACGTGTACATGTCACGGCTGCAAGGCCTACAGTTGAATTTTAGAACATGTATATGGTGCTACTACGGCACGCCCCGACATCGAGTGTTTGATACGTCAATAATCGTGTGCTCATCTCCACCTTCGTACAGGTCAATGTAAGAAAAATTAGGGATACGCCAGACCCTCGGTGATCAAGACGGAGCTATGATACACTATATTGTCCAAGATGCAACGTCCACAACAGAGAACACTGCCAATACACTCACTCATAGCGGCCGTACTGGAATCGGCATATCGAGACTCCGGAAATTCTGGCATGATCCAAACGGATACCAGCCTCATGCCGATGTGATTTTCGGCAAAGGTCCGGTTTTCACAGTGAACCCCGCGGAGAAGTGTCGGCCTTCGATCCAATAAACGGCCAGAAGACGGGGACAGTCCTAGATTGAAGCCTTTGTGAGCAACTCGCAGTTCTGCAAATCTTCTGGTGTCCACAGGGAGCCAACGCGGATGCTGTGGCATCCGTACAGACCGAACTCTCTATGAGGGTCGAGGGGGCGTGTGAAGGAATAGGGAGCGGGGTAATGAGACTGTGCTTCCAAATGAGGGTTTATGCGCCACCACAGAGAAGGTTCTGCTGTGGGTGCAGCGTGGCCAATCAAACCCTTGGAGGCCGCCCGGCTTCAGGGTGGCAAACTCCACGGATCCACCCCGGGCAGAGAAGCGAAGCAGCTGTGCTTACCTCTTGTATTCCTGCCATTTAGGATCGTCGCCGTACTTCTTGTCCCCAGACCGCTTACGGAGTGAGGAAATTCAGCACCGCCGTTAATCAAACTCAAAAGCGTGAGCGCCACGATACGTACCTCCAGCGGAGGCACCCCGGAAACACGTGAGAGGAGATACCACGTTAGGAGCGGGCTAGCACCTGCGATCAGCCACGCCACTCTGGGAAACAACGGTGTCCGGAGGGCGTTCACGGAAAGCAGCCACAAGCCTGTCCAGAGGCCCACTTCTCCGACGTAACTAACAGGACATCGATCAACTTTAGCCATTCTGGGGACAATGTTGGATGGCGAAGGCGAAGATACGTACTTTGGGTGCCGACTAATCCCCCACAACCCCTTGGTGATGAACTTCTCGTCATGCTCCTTTTTATCCTTCGCGTGGCGCCAGGCGCTCTTCTGACTATCGGCAACTGTCCGAGATGTTGTAAACCGGTTGTGGTAATAGTGAGGAGCCGTGGACGTACCTATCTCGAACAGCCAAGAACCAGCAAACAAAGCGACCGAAAAATAATCTAAGCGTCCGAGCTTGGGGTGTTTTGCAGGTGGAAGCACATTCGCCTGCATATGGTTCAAGGAAGAACCAGGGGTTGGGGTGTTGGAAATGCACCTCATTGCGACTCACTCGTGCGACCCTAACTTACCATGTAAACAGGCAACCCTACGACCATTACCCATGTGGCTACGCTCACGCCTGTCAATTGGCGCACGCAAAGTAGCGGTCGCGTTGCTGACCTTGCGCCATCCACATCGCAGTGAATTTGCCGGGCTTGTGCTTGATGTCGTCAAATCGTGAGTCGCCCCCGGCTTTGAGTGCTCTCTATGAACGTCGTTCACACACTGCCGTCATTACCGCGCCATATTGTGTGAATTTACCGTGAAGAGGAAGCTGCCAAGCCTGGTAGTCCAGGCAAGGATTGCCGCGTTCAGCAGAATCTGCCTTGGCGCGAAGTGCAATATATTGGGCAATGCTGCATTGGGAACGCGATCCCAGAATTTGGCCTTGAGGTGGGGATAGTAGAGGGAAACGAGGGTAGTGGAAGCAAAACCCATTGAGCCTCCCAGGTCGTAGCAAAGTTCGTTTGCCTGGGGAACGAAGATAAGGGCAAGTACTATACGAGACGTATGAAATGGTCAGTATGAGACTCTGAGGGTGCTTATATGCGCAATATGGATAAGACCCATACCACCTTGAAGCCCATACGCCGAGACGACAGTGGGCAGGAGTTTGGATAACAAAGCCATCGACAATATGTTCAGGCTTCACCGCAGACGCTCTGAGGGACGTAGGGAAGGGCGTAGCTTGGGGATTCCTGAACGGGTGCAACTCTCGTCGTCCTCGAGAGCTCGCGAGTCGGAGCCTGAGTGTGGCGACACGATCACGTGTACTGTTCATGTCATTTGTGACGTCAGAGGGGTCTGCGGTGGCTGGAGCGCTGAAGCACTGATGCTCGCTCTCTTCTTGCTATCGCAATCGACAGCTGTGTGGGCACCCTCATCCGCTGCAGGAGTACTGTTACCTTCTAACTACTACAACTCTCTCGCGAACGCTTCACACAGCCCTAGCAGCACTTATGATGTCCGAAACCCCCATTCACGGCGCCGACCAGGTCCATGTCAACGACCACTGTCCGACCGATGCTACCACTGTACATCCTCGTTCTCACTCCGGGAACTCCCATTTTCCATCGCAGATCCATTCTGGTAATGATGCAAAGGAAACCTCTGAAACTGGATGGAAGGGCGCGATTCCGAGCCACGATGGAGGTGATACCGAAGAAGATTTCCTCCATAAGCCGCCATACGAATGGAAAAGTCATGGCGACTCATTCAAACCAAAATATCGCTCGTACGTCTTCAGCTTGTGTAGATAATATGTACGACCTACCGAGCTAATCCTGTCTAGGCGATGCTGGTGCGGGAACATCGCATTCGAGTTACACGGCGACCCCGTTGATGCGAAGTATTGCCACTGTCGCCAATGTCAGTCTCTCCATGGGGCCCCCTTCCAATGGGCCGTCATATTTCCAAAAGTATAGGTAATATCTGTTTGATTTGCAGAGTGCTGCTCATGAAGTTGCCTTTGTATTGTATAGACGTCGGTTCGCATGGTACAGAACGAGGACAACAGTCTCCATTTCTATTCAACTCAGAGACGGGCGAGAGTCCACGATGTTCCCTGTAAGGTTGGTTATACGCCTTCTACACGATCTGAGTTTTACCCATGTTCCGCCCATGGTGCTCAACGTATTTCAGGTGACCTGCAATCAATGCCGTTCAGCTATCTTCGATGAGGGTCGTCATACAATTCTGGCATATCCCTCCTCATTCCACTTTCCCGCGGGAAAAGTCCCCCTTGACTTCCGTCCAACAGCTCATATTTTCTACAGTCAACGAATTATGGAAGTACCGGATGGAATACCGAAATGGTCGGGGCATAAGGACCAGAGCGAACTGCTACCAGGCTGAGCTTCGGTAAAAAGAGCGAGAACTGCATGGCATGCTTCATCAACTCTTCGTACTGCCTTTTCTCGTTTCCTTGTCGTCAATATTGGGACCCTCCTCAAATACGAGACGAGGCTGACAAAAGTCCCATAGACGTACCTCAGCCTCGAATTTGATGTTGGACACTCTCCGAGTCGATAACAGCTCGATTGTATGAACTACTTAGCTCATAAACGAGGCACGTTGGTTCAGAATGGTACTGCATGTTGAAGAATATTTGTATTTTTTTGACTTCCGAGCTTGTCAAATCCTGAACCGTCGAGGATGCGTACATGGTGGAAGCCTATATACCATTGAAATGAAACGCGCTCACGTGAGCAGCGGCTACCCGTGCCTCGCGTAAACAGTCCCCACATGCACCCAGTATGTATGTCTACGCACCGATCCAGTGGCGCGTCAGTGACAGCCCTCTTTCTTCCCTCTACAGCACGACGGTCACCTAGCTATGGTAATTCCCCCCGACACAGAGGTGATCGAGCTTAGCAGCGACAGCGAGCGCGACGACTCTGCCCAGGAAGACGAAGACGTACTGGAGCTTGACGACTTCTCTCGGAATCAGCTGCACGCGGCAATCGCGTCGGTGCCGGAAGAACGCGTCCGTCAAGCGTTCGCCGCTCTTGTGGACGCCGTGCCAGACATTCCCGAACGCGTTTTCCAAATGCTTGTCGCGTCGAGACGCGTCGAGCCAAGCCACCCGCAAGGGCCAGACAACCAATCCAGCTCGCCAGGCCCAGTGCAACACGTCGTAATGATCCCCCGCTGGGTGGTCTGTAGGAACTGCCAGGAAGAGTTTGACGCCGGAGAAGAGAGAGTGGATGGCGAGTGTTTATACCACACGGGTGCGTTCTTGTATGCACATGTAGCTATGCCTTGGGCAATCCTGGTCTCACAAGCCGTCGCCGTTGTAGGGGAGCTAGAAGTAGACGAAGAGTCCTTCCCAGACTGGGACGAGAATTGCCACGGGCCGATGGATACGGAAGAAAACCAACGCCAATGGCCGGACAGTTTCATTTGGACGTGCTGCGACAAACGGGGGACAGCTCCCGGATGCGAAGCGAGTGAGCACGAACCCGAGGACAGCCAAGGTCGGAGAAAGAGGGTGAGGTATTGAACGTGATGTACGCTACTGCTGCAGGCCCGTTGGGCCTTCGACGGCCGTTTTGGTACCACCCCGATACAACGAGTGGCGCGATTGTTATGTGCATGAAGAATGAATGGATAGCGGGCACATGGGTACAGCTGTACACGCGCAACAGCGGAAGTAAGGAACGATGCGCCGTATGATATACACTCTTCCTACACCGTAACACCCACGTACGTCGAGTAGTATAGCAGATACCAAAAGAAAAGACATTACATCTCAACGTCATCGTCTGGCTCGCCGTCTGCGTCCGCATCCTCGGCATCCGCATCCGCGTTCACAATAGGCCCTCCTCCACCGCCGCCGCCGCCGCCGCCGTCTCCACTCCATCCACCGCTGCTGTCAGGGAGTGCAGCGTGCGCGACCTGCCCAGCGACCTGCGCGAGCACGCTTAGCGGAGACAGGTCTGCCTCTGCAACATGCAGGAGCGGCGACACCTTGCTCCGCACGAGCTCGCTCCCGATCATCGTGTCATCGCTGGGCACGCTGTGCCGGCTGGCTACCGTCGCGCCCGTCGCAGGTGTGTCCGCGTCCTCGTACTTGCTATCTTCGGCCTCTCCCTCGTGCGCGAACCCGTTCGGCGCAGGCATCCCGCTGTCGTCGTCGTCGTCGTCGTCACTGAGGGCAGTGTTATGCCCGTTCGGGGCCGGCTCGCCACTACAACCTCCGCGCAACTGCGGCAGCTCCTCGTCCTCTTCCTCTTCCTGGCGGAGCGACTCGAGAGCGGCCCGGGACATGAACCGGCCGTTCGGCGTCCTTGCGGGTGTCTTCTGAGACAAAGCAGGCGAGGCAACCGTCGAGCTACGATTAGCCGGCCGTGGTCTCTGGAGCGGGCGCTTGCGCTGAGCCAAGGGCGACCGCGTCGTAACCTCGACCTCGGGCGACGAGTCTACACGTCGCCGCTTACGGGGTGACGCGGAGCGGGGCGTAGAGGGTTCATGCTTCTGCCCGCGCATAACGGAGACTTGATCGGTACTTGGACGACGAGAACGCAGCTGGCGTGCTGGGCGCTCGAGCTCCATCGCGAGCTTCGCAGCGAGCGCCGCGTCGGCATCCACAGAATGGGTCGAGGTCGTGTCATCGTCAAGGCGGGAGCGACGCGAATGCATACGCCGCTCCGACCGGGGTGTGGGCGGAGGGAGCGCGGGTTCCTTCCGTGACGTCTGTGACTGGACGCGCCGTCGCACAGGAGTGGACTCGTTTACGGAGTCGCGCTGGCGGAGCCGCCGTACCGAAGGAGTGGGAGTAGGGCCATCCTGAACGTGTTGGGTCTTGCTTCGCCTCGAACGTGGCTGCTCAGCGACTTCAATGTTGGGGGACGCCGGGTGACTGCCAGCCGTAGATTCTGACGCGGCCGACTCTCGAGGCGCGCTTGCGCTGGCACGAACAATCTCAACGTTGTCATCGTCGAACAACGCAAAGGCGGGTGATTGCGTCTGCTCGACCAGGGTTCGAGCATGTTCCGGCCCAGGACCGCCGCCCTCAGAGGGCTGAACGTCCGCAGTTGCGCTTCGCGCGGGTTCGCCATCCTGCGTGCTAAACGCCGCGACGCCGTCGGACGACTGCGTCTTCATCGCGCGCGACAAGATAAACGGACTCCACTTCAGATTCTCGGGCTTAAGCTTGAGGTTCCCCTTGGCCTCCCAACGAACGAGGTAGCTCTGGACTTGTTCGGCGTCCCATCGTACTTTGTAGCGTGTGGGAGGGACGAAAGGCCCCTTGACTTTATCGTCGTCGTGTGTCTGGGTTCGCTGGAGATGTTTCCTCGCGATACCATTCTTGCGACCTTTAGGAAACTTGATAGTCTGACCGGGAAGAGGTTTCGGCGCTTGAGCAGCGTCCAAGACGATGATCATGTTAAGTTGCACCAGTGTCGCATGAATATCTTCAATGGTCATAGAGGTGGCTGAGCTAATGTCTGAAGTCATACAGCATGAGTTCCGTTCCATGCGCTAGGGATTCAACAGGCCTACCTTCTAACCGAGGATTAGGAGGAGCAGTGTCTAGGTAACGCATTAAGGACAATGTCCAGTAGTTCTTGTAACCTAAGGCCCCAAGTGCAGAAAGCGGTTTTTCGGGTGAACCCGCCCGCCTCTCTTTCTTGGATAAAAGATAACCTAAAACAGCCATGAGTTCACAGCCTACAAGGACGGTATAACTGGATGAGACTTACTGAAGTCAATAAGTAAACTCCCCCAACCCTGTCTTTGTCGAACGGGCAGCGTCATGATACAACTGACGTTGTAGTTCTTCGGACTGAGTTTCTCCTTGCTGAAATACCCGACAAAATGCGCGCCATCTTCGTCCATCTCAGTAATGACGTAGAATAGGAAGGGCTCGACGTCGTAGAACAAGGACTTGTGATCGAGGAACATTTTCGATAGTAGGCAGAGATTTTGGCAATATATCTTGTTCTTCCGCCCGTCCACCTCGAATATCGACACCCTTCCGTCGCGGTAGATCTCGTCCCCAGGTGGATGACGCACTTTGCATTTGAGCTGTCCAGTGGTGGTCTGAGCATGATGAGCGACAACCATAACATACATGCAACGCACCTGGTGACGAGAGGCGCTGAAACGGCTCTTCATGTACTTCAAACAGTACTCGCACATCCACAGCCGTCCGTCGGGGATCGCAGCATATTCTTCCGGAAAAGGTGCGTCGTACCACGTATCGATGTCAAACTCGCCGAAACGGATCTTGCGTATTCGTAGGCCGTTGGGTGGGTGCATAAGCGTTGGACCAGGAGTTGTTGGAGCGGGGGACGTAGAGGCACTGGGAAAGCGTGGTGTGATGGGAACGGCATGGGAGCGTAGCGGTCGACTGGATGGACCAGCGATGGGTGTTTCTGGCGGTTCAGGTGGAGGGCGGGTTGCGAGCCTCTCCTACTCGGCTGATCAGCTGCTGCACCGCGCTGCGTAGAACACGGAACGCACCTCGGCACTCGTCCGACTCCTCTCAAACCTCTGTACATCATTCTCCTTGATCGTGGTATCGCGAACGTCCCGGTCCTCCACGCTCAGGATGTCATCAAACAGCCCGCGCTCAGGCTCTTCAGGGGCTTCTTCCCGAGCCTTGCCCTTGCTGCGTGCTGGGACGCGCAGGCGGATAGTGGGTGTTTCGACCTCCTGGGGTACCGGCGAGCCGACCCGTATCCGAAGCCGCCTGATAGGACGAACGGGGGAAACAGGGGAGGCCTCCTCTTCTTCTTCTTCTCGTGCAACTTGTTTCCCTTTCTTGCTTTTGCGATCCCTTGTCCCTCGACGGGGAGTGGGCACGCCAATCACGTCAATTTCGGCTTCAGAGGCGTCGGTGGTGAGGGTGGGGTCAGTGGGCTCTGGGGCGTCGGAGGAAGGTGGGACATGGCGGGAGGTGGAAGCGACAGACGACTCTCGCAGGGATTCGGGCAGCGGGTAGTCACCGACGCCTGGGATCTCCTCGGGGAGAACACCATCGTTGGCTGGCTCCGAGCCGATGGGGGGACATGCAGGACACCTCCACTCGCCCTCAGGCGGCTCACGATATGGAGGCTCGAAGCACGACATGTGCCATCCTACAAACGGTTAGAACGAAGTCGTGTACTACTGCACGCATACATACCTCGATCACAGAAGTCGCACATGAGCATCGAGGCCTGGTAGGCGATTCAGTACAGGGTGCAATGAGATTACCGATGAGCCGGATCTTACCTCGTCGCCTTTGCGTCTGCACACGCTGCAGCTCTTGCAAGTAGCGCATTGCCATTCATAACCTCTGAGCGCGTCGCCCATCTTGTCTAATTGCAAGCAAGAGGGGTGGCCTGGAGGGATCGTGAAGACACGCGAGAAGGGGCATGGAATAAGTGCGACGCACCACTCCGCCCACAATCCGTACAGCTGACCATGAGCTCCGGCTGCTCCTCTCGGTTTCGCGAGTCATTACCGTGACAGAAGCCACACTCTTCTTCGCGAACGGGTCGCTTTTTCTTCCTCTTCAATGGCCGAGCGGGCAGGGGCACGGGCTCTTGGACCGGCGGAACGTACACAGGGGGTGGTTGGGCAAAGGGGTCACCTTGGGGCCCTTGGGGGTACTGCTGGGCGCGTGGAGGAGAGTTGGGACGATAGAGAAGGGGCGGCTGGAGAGACTGGCGCGAGAAGGAGTGAGATGGTGGGTCCACGCGCAGCGGGTAAAGGATCGCGACGCGACGCGCCGAGCCACTAGAGCGTCGCGCATCGCGCATGACGGTGTGTGGAGCGAAACAGCACGTACCTCTCTGTTTGAGGGGACGACATCCTCACCCATCAGCGCGGGGTCGAGCGGGAGGTCATTGAGTGCGGGGTCAATCGGAATGTCACCATTGCCGCTGAAGGGTGTGCCAGTCTCCCAAGACGGCTCGCGGGTGTCGACACCGCTATTGGGGAACGGCAAGCCGCGCATGGTGGGCTGCGCGGTCGGGCGGGAGTTGGAGGGGCAGGTGCGGGCGCGGGGCGGGAGGTGAGTCCGCCGTCGTCGACGGTGCCGGGCTGGAGACGAGTTGTTTGCGCCTTTGTTTGGCGATGTGGGGTGGAACGGGGACTTTGGCGTAAATTCGCTCTCTGGGTCCTTTGGCGAAATTCGAATGTCCTTCGGGCCGTGCCCGTGCGCGACGAGCAGACGGAACCGTACACTAATCAGGAGAAAAACGGGCGCATTGAGGCCAGTTGGGGCGGGTTTTCTGGCTGTGCCTCATGAATCGTCCCCCGCCCGGGGCCGCCCAGTTTCGGGGTCCGGGCGTCCGCCCTTCCACAGGCGCCCAGCAAGCGCCCGTCCCCTCAGCCGCACTCGCAGCTCAACGGGGCCTCTCTCACCAGCCGGTGCACCTTGACCACCTCTTTCTCCCTGGCAGGCGACGTGCAGCCGCTCCCCGATGTGGCATACACACGCTACGGGTGCATCTGCGCGTCGTACGAACGTGTAACTACAGTTATATACGCTCCCTGCATGACTGCACTGGACGACGGCACCTGGGGGTCCGTGCGGCACCACGCTTGCCGATAGGCACTGGCGCCCGGGGCGGGGTGGAACTGGGAGCGGGTGAGAGGCACAGAACGGCGACACTCGCTCAGACGACGCGGCGGGCGTGGTACGAGGTGTCGGGAAGGCCGTCTGGGCGAGATGAGGCCGCCAGACCGAGGACGAGGCCGGGCGCGGGGGCGAAAAGGGCGGTTTGCGTAAGAGTGGCTGAAGGGCGTGGCTCTCTCGAAGAACCAAACAACAAATAAGGATGCCGGGGGCAGCGACACTCTCTCACTCGAAACTGCTCTGCGCTATATCAGTTTGATAGCTCCCTCCTTCCCTCTCTCTCCGACCACCATCTCCCCTGCACGTACGCTCCAATGCAGGCCGTCGTGCACTCGATGGCACCCCAAATGCTCCCTCAGTTCTCCCACAACGCCCATCGCCTACCCCCGGCCAGCAACATCGGCGCCCTCTCCACTCCCTCCGTCACGGCTCGCAAGCGCAAGCGGCAGCAGTATACGGTCACATACAGTGAGGTCCAGGAGGTCGACAACCAAGGCCAGCTCCGAGAAGTGATTGTTATCGACGACACTCCCCCGCCCTCGACCGTCTCTCCCGCAACCACCCACACCGCGATGTTTTCCGCCTCCTACCAACCCCCGGTCTACTCCGCTCCTATCCGCACACGCGCTAGGGCCGCCGCGGAAGCCCAGGCTCTCTCCGCCAGCACATCCTCGGGAGGGACCATGGCCGCTCCCCCACCCAAGAAGCGCAAACGGGATCCGGCGGATGACGTTGGCGCCGTCCCCAAGAAGGCGGTGACCAACGGCCAAGTCTCTAATGCTGTCGCCTCCAAAGCATATGCCGGTGGGAGTGGTGCTGTCGCGGACGACGTATGTTTTCGTCTTCTTCCATTCCCCATATTACTTATCCATTCACGCGGGATCACAGAAAGGGCAGTCGTCTTGCGACGACAAAGAGGGACACTACATCATTGTCCCAGACGACATGATTTACCGGCGTTGTGAGTCTATATCTCTCTGTTTTGAATATCCCAGTAACATATGCACCTCAAGACCGTACTGTCCGACTACTGGGTCAGGGGACGTTTGGGAAAGTCGTGGAGGCTGTCGACACCGAGACCAACAAGCGAGTGGCGATCAAGATTATCCGGGCCATCCCTAAATACCGTGACGCAAGCAAGATTGAGGTTCGAGTCCTTCAAAAGTTAAAAGAACGCGACCCTCTCAACAGACAGTGCGTGGTGTTTGGGTGGTCTGTGCCTACGATCGTGCTGACGCATCCTCTACCCCCGCTTTTAGTAAATGCATCCACCTGCTCGCATGGTTTGACCATCGTAACCATATCTGTCTGGTCTCCGAGCTTCTCGGCATGTGTGTGTACGATTTCCTCAAGGAAAACGATTTCGCTCCCTTCCCTCGTCAGCATATCCAGGCCTTTGCAAGACAACTTCTCGGCAGTGTATCATGTATGGGGTCTTATTCTATGGTTAAACGCAAAGCTAACATGTCTGTGGCAGTCCTTCACGAACTCCATCTCATCCACACCGACCTGAAGCCGGAAAATATCTTATTGGTTAACAATGATTATCAGATAGTTCAGATTCCTACTTCATCGAAGGTGAGTATCCACTATCATGGACGATCTGCAATGGGCTGACATGCTGGATTTTCAGCGCGGTGCGCCAACACGTAGCAAACGGATCCTCCATTCGACAGAGATCCGTCTCATCGATTTCGGGTCCGCGACCTTTGAGGAGGAATACCACTCCAGCGTCGTATCGACGCGGCACTACCGAGCACCTGAGATCATCCTTGGTACGTCCTACGTGCTTATGTCGCCAAATTTTCACTAATCGGATGTGGTGACAGGCCTCGGGTGGTCATACCCGTGCGACGCCTTCTCGCTCGGTTGCATCCTCGTCGAGTTCTATACCGGTGTCGCGTTATTCCAGACGCACGACAACCTCGAACATCTAGCCATGATGGAGCAAGTCATGGGGAAGATGCCAGAGCGGTTCGCGCGATCAGGGGCGCGTGCAAAACCCGAGTTCTTCAAAGAGGGTAGCAAACTTGACTGGCCGAAGCCCAAAGCTACTCGGCAGAGCAAGAAGGACGTTCGAGCTTGCCGAAGTCTCCAGGTACGAGCCGGCCGCTTTGATTGAGTTGAAGTAGTTTGTTAAAATCCAGTACTATAGGAAATAATACCCGCCACGGACCCCATCAACCGGCATTTCCTCGATCTGGTCAGGAAGTTGCTCACATTCGACCCCGCGCAGCGGATAACGGTCAAGGAGGCTCTCAACCACCCATACTTCTCAATACAAATACCTAACGAATACTGAACGATATCTCATGCTCGTCTCTCCCAATCTCGGTCCGTCCATGGTGTGGTTTCGGTACGATATGGACAGGCTCATGCTGCCGTTGTATACTCTCCCACTCGTCTACATACAGTATTGCTATCGCCGTCGCATGGTCGCTATCCCGTCCGCTACTAGTTGGAGCCTTTCGCCGTTATGTCTCTCGGAGGTTCCCCCTCATGTATAACACTCAATAGTGCGCAAGCAGTTACTTTCTCTTTCGGCGCTGGTCCTTCTTTTTCCTCTATCGAGCCGCCTCTTTTCATCCTTCGGCGATGAACCCACACTCCCTCGCCCCTCCCCAAACTCGCCAACTATCCCCTTTGCCGACGTTGACCGCGACACCCATCCGACCGCGCTATTGTCCATCTACATCTCCTCTCCTCCGTCCCCGTCTCTCAATGCCCCATCTTGTATCTATCCTAGCTCTCGGGTCTCTTGTTTCGTCTACTAAGCCTATATACATAGAAGCAACAACGCCGCCCCTCTCGGCGCCCCAAACTGACCGCCGCCGACGCTGCTCCACACGGCTGGCAAGCACACGAACGTCGACGACGGAGGTCTGCACGGTGAACACTGCAGCCAGCCTCCAGGGTCGCGCCGATGAACGTGCGCGCGCAAGTCCGCCGCGCAGGCGCTGATCGGCGTATGGACCCATCCGCGTCAGCTGGCCCGCGCTGGTCCGTGCGCGGAAGACGTGCCCCGCGTGCCCGGCCTGTCTGGATCGATCCGCCGCGACGGTCAGCCGCGCAAGTCCGGATCTGCAGCGGGCATGCCATATCGCAGGACCCCGGATAATACGGTTATATGCCTGATTTTTCGGGGCCCTTCGGGCCCCTTTTTGGTCCGAATCGTATAGAGGGGTCCGGACCGCATTTTGGTCCGAATTCTGGGCAGACTTCAAGCAGTAGGCCACCGCCGGTCCGAATTCTGGTCAGGCCTCAAAAATCGCGATTTTTCTTCGCCCAACCCCCAAAATCGCTCTGGGGCGCTCTGCAGCACTCCTCAGTAAGTACTGACAAGGTGGGAAAGAAGAGCGCATATGGCAGGGATGATGTATAGAGCATGTGTAGTCCCCTTGTGGCAAGTTGGCTACGAGAGCTGGTCTATAGACATCATGAAGAGGCTCATGGCCGCGAAACCTATTTTATGGATGCAGAGCTTTTCAAATACTAAGATTAAAATATCATACGTCACAAGAGCGAAGGTTTATTTGTATGATGCGGAGTATTGAGTCGATGCGCCGTGAGCAGGACGAGATAAGCGTCAAATGATAAGTATGTCTGCGCGGACCACTCGGTTTCAAGTAGAACGCGACTTGGTTGACCCGAAAGGCCTTCGAGCAGCGCCGTGGCATACGCAGGACAACTTGAAGGCGACTTGCTGAGGAACACATTCACAGTATCAGAGAGATTGTGCAGAGCAGCATTGAACATGTAACGCCGATGAAAGGTGAAGATATGCTCAGGCTTTTGTGCGTAGTAGAACGCGCCGTGCGGACTCGTAGCCTGTTAGTACTGGTCTGGCAAGTATGCTTAGTAGAGCCGCTTACGTCGGAGCGTGAAGTAATTATCACGAGAAAAGAACATGGACTAGCCGCGCCCTCATACATGTTCATTGCTCTGGAATATCTGGGTTTGAATATACTGATGAACTTAGATTAGAAACAATAGCTGATCTTGTAAAGCCGCTGTACTAGAGCAGTACCCATTTTCGAACTCCGCGCTCACAATAGACGGCCGCTGCAGGCGCCGGCTGCGGGTGGCGCTGGTCAGTGAAGCTGGTCCGAATCCGGTCAGCCATTGGTGGGCACCTTGTTCTGGTCCGAATTGTTGATCAATCCTGGTCGCGCGAAAGGGCTACCTTTGGTCCGAAAATCCGTCAGGGCTCCCCTGCGGGGCCCCCCATTCTGGTCCGAATCGCCCATCAGGCATATGGGCGGATTATCCGGGGTCCTGGCCCTCGCGACCATAGAGTGGGGTGTAAACGGCGGCCTGCATGTCGGCCAAAGACAGGTAAGAACCTGTACGGCAAAGAGGCGTCCGAGCGGACTTGAGCGGAGGGGTGGGAGGCGAGAAAGACATGGTGCGCTTCCGCTGGGGACAAGCAAGGTGAGGAGAGGAGGACGTGGAGGGGAACATGGGGCGAGCCACTGCGCACGACATCGGAGAGCGTATGAGGGCGAAGGAGAGAAGTGGAGAGGTTCGGCTTACAGAGACAGAGAGACAATGGGCCCTCGACCAGTACTGGGCGGGGTATAATACCGCCTCTCCACGCCACGCCACGTGACTGCAGTTGCCATAAACGGATAGCCGGTTAGCACCGGCCTATTAAATTCGAGTCAAGCCGGGCGCTCCGCAGTGTGTTCCGTCCCGAGCACTTCCAGGCCCGGCGTCATCCCCGCACGCCTGGGGCTGGCGACGGCGTCGGGGGCGGCGGGCAGGCGGTGTATTCGTCGCCGAGCTGTGGAGAAACACAACCGCGATGAGCAGTGGCAACTGTCAGGGTCGAACGTCGACAGCGGTCGCCTTTGTCAACGGCGCTGGCTTCTGCAGTCTTGATCATCTGATGTCCAGTCCTGGGCGAGCTGCAACGCTATATCCGTGCACGGGCGGGACAGGACGCAACGCTGAGGGTACAGACAGCCCTTGAACCTTTAGGGCGGGTTCGGGGCACCTAGGGGCGGAGATGTGCGGCTGTATATGTTGTGTTCTACGTTTCAGGTGTGGGTCGGGGAAAGAGAGATCGGCAGCTACCGAGGCCCACGCTACAATAGGGATGGCCTAAACCTTGCACTCGATACGTTTGCGCGTTGGTCCTCCTCTGTTCACCATGTCCAAGCCATGGACCAAATCAGGTTTTCGTGGACATCTTCAGCCCTAGAAAGAACTTCTTGTGCTGTCGAGAGGAGTTAGGGCGGCTGTTGAAGATTGTAAAGTAGTGGATATTTGAGTTATATGCACGGGCGGATCCAGGCATGAGGAGGCCGGATTACGGACATGTAGAGGACAGATGCCGGGGGACAGAAAATGGACAGAGCTACGATGATGATGAGGGAAGCAGAGAGGGTGGCCGACGAAGAAGGCGAACTCTGCTCGCCCCCACTGCCATTCCCTTCGCTGACGCCGGTACGAGGCATCACCTCGATCTAATCGTCTTATCTGGTCCACCCGCAGTCACTCTTATGCCCTTATCGCGTCCACCAAGCGTGTACCAGGAGCCACTAACTGGTCGACCGAATGCACTCTGTCCCCTGAGCACTCCCAGTCTGCCACAACGCTAGCTTGAACCCTGCTACCTCGTGGGGTACACCTGGCGGCTCGCATAGCTCACCCACCCATTCCCGGCATTCACCTTCACCGCCGCCCGACACACCGCCGCCTGTGCACTGACTCAGACTCGGACAGACCATGCGTATCTCTCCCAGGGAGGAAGCGAAGCTCCTCCTCCATCAGGCGAGTTTCCCCACGTCCGCGCCGCGCCTTCTCGTTGACTGACGCGCGGCGGTATGTAGGCGGGATTCCTCGCGCAAAAGCGCCTCGCGCGGGGTTTGCAGCTGAATCAAACCGAGGCAATCGCTCTCATCGCAACCCAGCTCCAAGAGCGCATCAGAGATGGCAAGCATTCCGTCGCGGAGCTTATGCAGCATGGCAAGACGATGCTGGGAAGGAGGCATGTCTTGCCTGGTGTGTCGGCACTGCTCCACGAGATCCAGGTGGAGGGGACGTTCCTTGACGGGTGAGCGTCGTGTTATCATGCTGCGACGTGTTTTGTTGACGCGTACACTGGGTATATGCGCATCTAATCGTCTCCACATTCCGCATCGTGCAATCGCAGCGTGTTCCTTGTAACCGTGCACGACCCAATCTGCACAGAAGAAGGCGACCTGGAGGCGGCGCTCTATGGGTCGTTCTTGCCTGTACCAAAGCGAGATGTCTTCCCCGCGGGCAACACGGCGGAATACTCCCGCGAGAACGCACCAGGCGCTATGGTCGTGAAAGGGGACAGAATTCTTATAAACAAGGGAAGAGAGCGCGTCAAACTTCGTGTCACGAACAACGGCGACCGGCCTGTGCAGGTGCGCAAACCTCTTTTCCGTTGTATCGCATGTGGCAGCGACCCCGGAGAGGAAGTTGCATTCACTACCATTCTATCACTTGGAGGAACTCCTTCGATTGAAACATGCCTTCCTACACCCCAACGCTGGCTCATCTGTCTTCTTAGATTGGCTCGCATTATCATTTCATCGAGACGAACCCCGCGCTTGCATTTGACCGTGGCAAGGCCTACGGCAAGCGCCTCGACATCGCAGCCGGCACTGCTGTGCGGTTCGAGCCTGGCGACACCAAGACTGTCACGCTCGTCGCGATTGCGGGCGCAAAGATCATCACCGGCGGCAACCGACTTGCCACAGGCGTTGTCGATCTCGGGCGCACCGACGAGATCGTCCGCAACCTCGTTCAGAAGGGGTTCGGACACGTGCCCGAGCCCGGTGCGCTCGAGGTCTCCGAGGACACGGACATTGGGCGCGACACATACGTCGCGATGTTCGGACCCACGGTCGGTGACAGTGTCAGGCTAGGTGACACTGCGCTGTGGGTCGTCGTGGAGCGCGATATGGTGAGTTAGGGAGCGTTCTGATTGTTGCGCGCGGCTCATGTCTACAGGCTGTGTACGGAGACGAGGTGAAGTTCGGCGGAGGTAGGCTTTGAGGTTGCTTGCCTGGCCTATTGCTGATATACGAATTAGGAAAGAGCATCCGGGAGGGTATGGGCCAGGCTACAGACAGGCCTGCGGCCGACACACTTGACTTGGTGATCACCAGTGCGCTGATCGTCGATTGGTCCGGGATTTATAAGGTGAGACACCGACATCCTGTCCAAGAAATAAGGACACTGACATTACGCCAGGCAGATGTCGGTGTCAAGGATGGCAAGATTAAGGGCATAGGCAAGGCTGGTAACCCCGACGTCATGGCCGGAGTCCACCCGGACCTCGTCATAGGCTCAGCAACCGAGGTCATCGCAGGGGAAAAGCTCATCCTCACTGCTGGGGCCGTCGACGCTCACGTGCACTACATCTGTCCGCAACAAGTCACGGAGGCGCTCGCCATGGGGACAACGACCATCATCGGCGGCGGGACTGGTCCCAGCGCGGGCACGAACGCGACAACGTGCACCCCTAGCCCGTTCTATATGCGGCACATGTTCGCTGCGACGGACGGCATGCCAATGAACTTCGCGTTTACGGGCAAGGGTAACGACAGTGGCGTGAAAGCGCTCGAGGATATCGTCGTGGCAGGCGCAGCGGGACTTAAGCTGCACGAGGACTGGGGCTCTACACCCTCGGTCATTGTCAACGCACTAGATGTGGGTGACAAGTACGACGTTCAGGTCAATATTCACACGGACACTCTCAACGAGAGTGGATTCGTTGAGAGTGAGTCCTGTCTCGCACGAGTCATCGAGGGGTGCTAACGCCTCTTCAGGTACCATTGCCGCTTTCGGAGGGCGCACTATCCACACCTATCACACTGAGGGTGCAGGTATGTCCCTGTCAATCTGAAGTACGGCGAGCGTCATTTTGATCCGTTGTCATAGGTGGAGGACATGCCCCCGATATAATCGTTGTGTGTGGGCTGGACAACGTCCTACCATCCTCGACGAACCCGACGCGTCCATACACGAACAACACGTTGGACGAACACCTGGACGTACGCTACCAGGGGCATTCACCCGCGACGACATTCTCTGACAGTTAGGTCACAGATGCTCATGGTCTGCCACCACCTCGACAAGTCCATCCCCGAGGACCTCGCTTTCGCAGAGTCTCGCATCCGTGCGGAGACTGTTGCGGCGGAAGACGTGCTTCACGACACTGGCGCTATCTCGATGATAAGCTCAGACTCCCAGGCGATGGGCCGCGTTGGCGAAGTTGTCGCCCGAACGTGGCGCACAGCCAGCAAGATGCGCGAGTTCCGCGGGCCGCTGTCTTCACTGGGAGACAGTGACGGCTGCGACAATGCGCGCGTGAAGCGCTATATTTCCAAGTACACTATCAACCCGTACGTGCTCGCCTTTCCTCTGCCGCGGCAGCTCGACGTGGATAGTCTGGGACTTATGTCGAGTCAATGTTCTCAGGGCCATCACCCACGGCATGAGCCATCTCGTCGGGCAAGTCGCCGTCGGGACGCTCGCTGACCTCGTACTGTGGAAGCCGGAGAACTTTGGCGCGAAGCCCGAGATGGTCATCAAGTCGGGCGTCATCGCCTGGGCACAGGTTCGTCGCTATTTTCCTTTCTGGGAGACCTCCCGCCTCCCACTCCACACCGCCCCCTATTGCCCGGACTCTCGCTGACTCTGTCTGACACGATTGAAATATATTTGTGCGACAGATGGGCGACGCCAACGCTTCAATCCCGACCGTCCAGCCATTCATGGGCCGCCCCATGTGGGGCTCGTACGCCGCCTCAGCTGCGCTCAACTCGGTATCCTTCGCCTCCGAAATATCCATCACGTCCGGTACCGTTGCGTCATACGGCCTCAAGAAGCGCTTCGAGGCGGTGCGGAACTGCCGCAAGGTGACGAAGAAGGACATGAAGTGGAACGACGTAACGCCAGCGATGAAGGTCGACCCAGAGAGCTACGAGGTACGCGCGGACGGGGAGCTGATGGACATTGAGCCCGCGACGAGGCTTCCGCTCGCGCGTTATTACAACATCTTTTGAAACCACAAGAGAAATGTGGAAGAGGAAGTGTCAACTTATTGTACGAATACTCGTCTGGTGATGACGTTCAATTTGAGCGTACCGTTGAACAAATCGTGCTTGGTTGGGCCCAGATTCGAACTTGCTGCGGGACAGATAACACACAATACTTCAGGGCAAGCGGTGGGACGACCATCACAGCTGATGCCTCCCCGCGCCAGGAAGACGAGTGTTGCATGCAAATACACTAAGATATCAAAGTCGGCCTCCGCTGAAGGAGCGTCTATGATACTGCTCGCTACGCTGAGCGAGCTCCGCACACCCTTGCATATGCCCATTTGTGCTAATGACGAACGCAAGCGCCGCTGTGCCTGAAGCTTCTATCCACAGCGCTTTCTCCGGTCCCGACCAAGAGCTGCCAAAATTTCCGGGCGGTACGGACGTAATTGAAACAACATCCGAATGGCTGCATGGAGGGAGAGATGGGGCCAACGCAAAGCCTTGTCAACCGACCTTTCTCTAGACTCGAGGAAGGGGGAACCACGTCCGAAGTTCGAAGACAATGTATAGATGCAATATGGTAAGAGCATGTCCTTTAGCTGAGAGTTACGTTACTACGAGTGATAGTGTTTCCATAACTGGCTCATGACCCACGCTTTTCATTCCAAGTGCGTAGCGCTGTGCATCGCGAAGGGTGGAACCAGCATTCACTTCATGACGCGGAATCTGACTGGCCGTTGAAGTTCTGTCACGTCTTTAGATTATACAAGACAGCCCTCTTGAGGCGTTCTACGATTATCATGGATTGACAGCACTACGATTCGTGAATATCGCTCACAGCATGAAAACCGTGTAATGAAAATGCTCATTCCTGATGTTTCAGATGGCTCTTACACTTCACAAGTCCGCAGGCAGGAGATCCCGTTGCATTGGGTTGTTCGGATCCGGTGCGTTTCACCGATACCCTCATGCATTCTCTATAAGCTAGACGCAAGGCTATAGATCTCGCGCCGCCGTCACATTCTAGCACGCCTACTCTAACAATTCAGTTGACGATGTCCTACAAAAGCATGGCGTCCGCCACCGACACGAAGCGGATCAGCAAACACCTGGGGGGTTGGATACGACTGTCCTTCTATCCTGCG
Organism: Grammothele lineata; assembly: GCA_002150815.3. NCBI lineage: Eukaryota > Fungi > Basidiomycota > Agaricomycetes > Polyporales > Polyporaceae > Grammothele > Grammothele lineata. The sequence continues at coordinate 29,784 of NDFF03000015.1, forward strand.
TGATCGATGGAATCTGGCGAGAATGAGCGCTCTTGTTAGCCTCAAGCTTGGCCCCGCAAGTACTTAGCAAGTATCGGCGGAGACTCGAACAACCTCCGCGCGCGTCCGAGGCAACATCTGCCGCCCCGACCTCGGGGCCCGTGTACATATGTACAGTACTCATTGTCGTATAGCGCTGAACGCCGACCGTGCCGCCGGCGGGGGCCGCCCAGATGGCGCACTGGTGGCTGCGATCTCCCCGACCAGCAACGCTCAGATCCCTCCCACCCCTGGGCACGACCATAACGGCAGAGCCATGGCGGTGCACCCTGCAGTCTATGCGACACGGCACTGCGGCACGCGCACACACACGCAGAATCCTTCTGATCCTCGGGCCTGTAAGCTTGCTGGGCTTTGTCACAGCAGCACATTACGTCGAGTGAAGCGACGGCTCGCAGAGGGGGCTGCGACCGCAACGGCGAATGCGTACAGTGCGTTGACAGGCTCGTGTACGTTGTGTACGAAACTACGCGCGTCAAGGGCAGCTTCGTCGTCGGTAGACTACGGAGCGTACGTTACGCGCATCGGCCTCTCGACTCTCGACGCACATCCGCAGTCATCCCGGGTGCCCTCCCTCGGCCCGATGGCACGCTTTCGACTGGCCAGCGCCCCGGGCGCGCCCTCGGACGAAGCTATAGATCCCGGATAACAGCAGCTGAGTAACGTTGAAACCAGCCAAGAGGAGCGGCGTGCGCCCGCGCGATCTCGGACGATCCTGATATGCGCGCGTATTGTGCACCGCTGTGGTCATCCTGGGGGCAACCCTCGCCTGATGCCAGCCCTGCAGGAGCGAACCGGGACCATGTTCGGAGGAGGGGGTGGCGCGGCGCGTCCACTGGCAGCAGCCATTTGTGATCGGGGTTGCGGTGGAGCACGACCCCAGTCGTCGGGGCTGCCGCCGGCTCCATCTCCACACGCCGACTAATAACCTCGAGGCTTGACCTTGTACGTTCTTCCACCTTTGATCTGGGGACGTAAGCTGACTACTGGGGGAACGAGTAGACGGTAAGTGGGGTTTATCGTGTTTCAGCAGGCGAGAAAATTAGTCCGAATACGGCGGGGCAAAGATGGTAGAGATGTGAGATATTGTACGAGCGTCGAAAGAAGGATTGACATGCGATAGATACACTACAACAGCCCAAGGGTGAGGAGAGAGCGATAGCGAAAGAGTACACGACTGAATAAAATGTCAGAAGCAGCATTAGCACAGGAAGTTCGAGAGAGAGAAAAGAAGTCCGTCCAGAGTGAGTCCATTACACAATTGTACGGATAGCACGACAAGTAGTGGCGGTGTTGCAGGCAGGGGGAGAGGTTACGAGAGTTAGGAGATTATGCGATCTATCTAAATATGGTTCAGGCTTAGTGCTCATATCGTAGGGGTCCATGGTGCGTAACTACGCGTGTCGGTCATGTGTAGGATATAGTCTCGATAAGTTCGTCGCTCGTGGCTTCAGGCAGACCATCCGGAAAAGACCGGAAAATACTCTCGTGATGCAAGTCCGTGATAGGAAGGAGGAGAATCAAAGTCCATGTGAAGCGCAACGAGACAAGGTACGTGTGGTCCGTCCGAAATTCCGGAGCTCTGGGGGGTCATCTGCATATCCGTGCGGGGCCCGAGGCGCGTAGCGGGTGTGTGGGGAGGCTGTGAGCATGAAGGAGGAGGGAGGAGGGCTACTGTATCAGCAACCGGTGAAAATCGAAGCGCGCTTGTCTCATGGCCAGCCCCCGGCGGTCTGCTGCTTCTTGATGAGGAGCGATGCCTGGAGCGCGCGGACGTGCTGCTTGTTCTCAGCGTACTGCCACTGCGAGTCTTCGTGCCTCAGCTCCGCAAACTTGCGGCCGATGCAGGAGTGGGTCATGCGGGCCTGGAGCAGAGCGCCGAAGCGACGTCTCCGGGCGCAATACCCGCACTTGCACTCCACGGTCCAGAAGGACGCGCACGGCAGAGGTCGCGAGTTGCTGTAGCGTCGAACGAAGTGTCGTGGGTCGTGTGTGGCGATGGCGCGGGCAGGCGAGGAACGATGCGTGAGAAAGGAAGGGAAATCGGTCAGTAAGTGTATTCCGCAGACAAGAGAAGGTGAGATCAGGCATGTCAAAGGTGGGATAGCAACGCATCTCATGAATCAACACGGGACACGATTATCGCTGATGATAACATGCACGCATGCGGAGTTGATGGATGGCAATGGGGAAAATCCCTTGGGACCGGGAGAAGACACTCACCCAAACTGCGAACCAGGGCCGGAGCCTTCAATGGCTTTGAGCGGACGGAAATACGGGCCTCGCCGTTTCTTGGGAGCGCGACGAGGAGGCAGTGCGACGAACTTGCTCTCAAAGTCCGCGTCAAACTCGGCTAGAGGGGATGGCGACCGTGCCTGAGGGGAAAGCTCGCGCGCATGCGGAGACACATGGCGCTCGGCATTTGACGGGCAGGGCGTGTGGTCTAGTCTGTGGCTCGAGGTCGACGGCCAGGCTCCGTCGGGTGCCGGGAGAGAGGCGTCGGGGCCGCAGCGCGAGTGTCGTTGTCTGTGCGCCCCGAGGCCTGGCGGAGGGAAGGGAGCAGCGCGGTCGACCCGGAGGCGCGCGGTGGATGGGTCACGCGCGAGCTGATGCCGGAAGGCGGCCGAGGGGCCGGCGCGCGGGCGGCCTTGAGGGAGGAGGGTTGAGATCGAGCCCGACGCGTTATTAATCGTCTCGGGCGGCGCGTACCCCGCGCTCCTTCGAGCCGGGCCGGACGACCGGAGCTCGCCGCGCCCTGGCAACTGCACCGGGACGAGAGACGAGGGGCCGAGCAGGGCGGCGGTCGTGCCTGTCCCCGCCGCATGCGGGCCATCAACAATGCTAGTCCCGCTCGATTGCCTCTCCTGTGCCCTCCGCGAGCCGGTCGGAAAGCTCTCCTTTGCCCGCTTGCCGAACGCGTCCGACTCGGCCTCGTCCAAACCAGACGGCTCGAGCGACACCGACTTACCCTTCCCGCCCTTCCCCGCCACATCGTCCATCCGAGCGAAGAACTGTCCATGCGGCACTGCGACCGCGAGCTGGCCCCAGGTGTGTTGCGCGCGCGGATCGAGCGGGATCGCGCGCGGAATGGTGTCGTAGAAGGTGATGTCCCAGGTCGTCGCCAGGGGGTACCGCGGCTCCGGTTCTTTGGGGGCGGCCGGCGGGGCGGGGGTCGCGCGAGACGCTTTTTTCAGCGAGCGGGACCTTGTGGGCATGTTCAGCGGGATGGTCATCGTGGCGATGCGCGCCGAAGACGGTTCGGAGAAGAGCGTGGCGGTCGCGGTAGAGGATAGGAGGTTCGCGCATGCCATTTTATGTCGCTGCAGGCGCGGTGGGCGGGCGTCGTCGGTTGGTTCTAGGACGCGCAGAAGAGAGGTGGGCAGGGGGGAAGGCCAGGCGAGGGAGAGCGGTGAAGAGAGAAAGGGGGAACAAAGGGGACGGAGGAAGAGGAACAAGCGCGGACGAAGGACTGACCAGGAGGAAGAAGCAGCGCGGCATGACCAGCGGTATTATAGTGGGGCGAGATAGGCAAGGATAGGCTCGACCCCAACTGCCGCTCGCGAGCACGCAGACGCGCCCGCGCGCGTGGCTTGATGCGAGCGCCATCCCATCGTCGTTACGTCGGGACTGGGGAAGTTCACTGCGTGCAGGGCTGATGTTTCGTGCGCTAGTCTCGCAGCGCTACTTGCCTTCGGACCATCGCTCCTGTGCGTTCGTGAGCCGCGCTCAGGCGACTCCGACCCATATTCGTACCCGCCGCGTCTGCCCCCGCGCGAGGCGCTGTGGGTCCGGGGCAAGGAGAGGGCGTGGATGACGGAGGAGGCGCGGAGGGAGCACGAGGACAAGTCAATATCGCCAGCCCCAGCCGAGCCCAGTGGCCGAGAGAAGGCTCGTCCGCTTCTGACCTCGCCAAACCCAACTTCACACTCCGCTTTCCCACCCGCGCGTCTTCATAATGCCCATCACATTTTCGCTCACACGTGCCGCCGGCCTCTTCCTCCTCAGCCTCTTTCATCCTCGCTATGTCCTCCAGGAGCGCCCGACCGAACGCCGATCCTCGAGATCCTGTGCAATTAACCCTCTCCTCCTTTTCGGCCCCCAATCCCAGCCTCTCCGATTTTCCGCAATGCCACATTTCCGCCGCGCTCCCAGCGCTGCGCCCTCCATCTTTACAGCTCGGGAATGTTATAGCACACGTCCATGACTCGTCTGACTCCACTCTGTCAAAAATCTAAGCTTCGGCCGGGTTCGTCAATGTTGCGGCAAGCTTCGACTTGATTCCACGACTCCCACACCACGAGCTCTCAAGCTCTCGTCGCGAAGCCCGGAATTTCTCTCATCCGGAGAAGCAGTATGTGACTCTCCCGAGATTTAAGTCACGGATGCAGATCGCCTGGTCTACAGAACGCGATGAGGTCCCTGCCACGTTTTGAATTACCTCCACGCACCTTCCCTGTTTTCCGCACGCGCGCATCGCTTTGCTGATCTCTTTCGCCCTCTACAGCACCGCCGCGTCTCTCAGAGTTTCGTCTCTCATTCCCGACCGTTCGCGCCACGACCTCACGGCGCGCTCGCGAGAACCTAAACGGTTGTATGCTCACAGGCGGATATGATATCCACTCGTCACGCACCGCAGGAGGACGCGCCGGTGCTGCATCCTCCTTATCCAAACTCGTCATGTGCGTACGACGTCTCCCGAACCTTCGCTTCCGCCATACGGAACGCGCCTCCAGGACCCTTAGACTTCTCTCCCGCGTTAGCGTAACACCCGCGCCGGGGGCGCACACCTCCGAACGGGACGTGCGTCGGGGCACCGCTCTCGCGCGTGCGCATAAATGACATATTCGCCACGATTCGCCTCAACATACGCAGACGTCACTCCTCATCTTCGCACAGACACGGAGGCGGCGCACCATGCGCCGCCCCCGACACCCGTACAGCCGCTCCCTACGTCGTCCCTCGGCGGGGCCCAACTGTGGCCCTGCAACGCGATGCGGCGGTGGCTAGCGGTGCAGGGACGCGTCAATGCGTGATCGCGCGATCGCAGTTGTGCGCACGCGCGGGGCGGGCCCGATCTCGCGACTCCGAGTCCGAGTGTGTGTCCCGATCCCGGGGGATTCGGAGTACGCGACACATCCGTTGCCGTTCTGCCGTCACGGTCCGCGAGGCGCGCTTCGCTGCATCGCGGCTTGCAGGCTTCTATCCACGCTAAGACGCACGCGAGGGTCCTGAGCGCTGGGCGCCCCCCTCCGTGCGGCGGGAGGAGGGGCCGGGTCGCGTCGTGCGTCGTGTCAGACGCGGGTCGGCTTCTCCCACTAGCTCTGCGTCGCGTCCTCGGAGTTGTGCAAGCGAACTTGTGTTCATTTAGCCTCCGACTCGAGACCCGTGGAGTGCGTGCCAAGTGGCGGTACGCGCCCCTCGGGTCACTAGTGGAGGTCGAGTCCCGGCGGAGGCGGACGTTCGTCGGAGAGCGGCGGTGGCTGATGTTGGGAGCTGGTGTGGACGTTACAGGAAGCCACCGCCAAGCGTGCTGGCATGATGAGGTTCGTTGATCTGATTCTCTGTGTGCGCCGACCACAGCAATTGCCTGGCTGCTTCGTGGGTCCATTGCCGGCAGCGTCGCGGTGCACCCGCCGACAAATTGTCTGCGGAGTGAATAATCCAGGGAGGGGGGGCACTGAGTGGGATCATTATAGTGTTACTAAGTGCGACACTCGGCCCTTACAAAGGAAGATCAACAGGTGGTTGATTCGTGTTCGGGCCACAGCCGTACGCCCTGACGGAAGCCTCAGGCGGATTGGACGAGAATTATTAGACGGGCGAACGGCAGTTCGGGAGGACGGAGACTAGTACGTAGCTTAGGGTGTATCGGCATGGCCATTTCATGCATATCACGGACTGGGGCATCTGGACGCCTCGCTCTGGTTGAGATTTCGGGGAAGGTCGACGTACTCAACGGACTTGAATTGGTCCTCACGCTCACAGCATGATCTCGTTAAGCCCGCAGAGATAGTCAGAATACCGATTTACGGCGGAACATCATCCATGGCTCACCATTTGCGGTCAAATTACAGCTAGGATTTTTCGAAGTAGGGCGTCGATGTTCCGGTCCAGGCCCTCCATCTCCTCTGCCTTGATCCAGCGACGTTGGTATCTGCCCACTAGGGTCGGCCCAGGGCCATCCACCAGCACCGGGCCCCGGCTTCGCCTCAGAGTCATCTCGAGTCTCTAAGATGGCAGAGTGCGTTTCGCGATGTACCGCTTCAGAGAGGTAAGCGCGGACGGACTAAGGGCAGGAGAATTCTCCCAGCGACAACAGTGTTTGGTACTGACGCACCGCTTTCCCCCTCCTCGTTACAACTCACAGCACCCATCCGTCCCCTCCCCGACTTCCCACATACATGTGCTTGTCGGCCTCAACTCTCCGGCTCTTGCAGTGTCTCGGTACTCTCCGGCCGATACACTGGACTTTTCCCTCGAAGATCCGTGGATTTCTGGCACATGCGGTGCTCGGAGAAGAGAGATCCCTCCGCGCCATCGACAAGCCGTCCCGCTGACACCTCAACGTTCAACCCCCCTCCGAGCAACGGTACACAGCGGCTGCAAGCATGTGCAGAGGTAGACATTCGGTAGGCGAGTCGAACGACCCAGACGACTCGATTCCCAGAGACTCCGGGCCATACCCCCTCCATGCGTCTCGTTAGAACCCTTCGTCAGACTGTGCCGCTAGTGGCCTTCACCACGAGCCCTCCTCGTGCAATATTTTCCGTCGAGTACCCGCCCATAGCCAGCCCCCGACCTCCTCGAAAATGCGCTCACCTCGCGACCGGTCAGGCGAAGGGCCCAGATCGTCACATGCAGACTTTGCTCGGTGCGTGTTACGTTTATGTCGTTAAGATCGAACCGTCCATATCCACTCGCGACCGGCGGCTTGCCTTTGTTTTGAGGCTTGTCATCAGAACCCTTGTACACAGGTCATATGCACGGCACTTTTACCACTACTTACCCAACCCCATCCAACCGAGTTTTGGTGCCCTTGGGCCCTGCTTACCTGCCATGCTCTCCCATTCTTTCGCACATGTCAAGTGATAGTCAGGTACGAGTTTACTTGGATTCAAGATCCTACGCACGTATAAACGCCCGTTATCCGTCCTCGACGGGGACGGGGTTGGAGCCTTCGGGGACGGGCTGCCTTCGCTCGGAGCGCCAGGACCCGCACGGCGTGCCTGTCCTCTTCAAAATGACAGCGGGGACTCGCGGGGTGTGGGGTGTCCTGCGAAAGCGGCCATAATCCCCCGCCCGTGTGCGCGTCGAGCCTATAGTTTAATCCAGGCTATTCGTATCTGGCCCCGCGGCCGATATCGGGCATTTTTCAGGTCCCCGAGGGCCGATATACAAGGACGATTTCCTGTGGGTGTGTTCGACGGACCCGCGAAGGTAGATTCCGAAGACGCGCCTTGCCAAGGGGCTAAAGCTTATGCTTGTCGAATCGGGTTGGATAAGCGCCCGAGGTCCATGGTTGGCCGCGCGGCATTCGCCGGATGTTGATCGTGGTTTGTCACACTTAGACATTCCACAAGCTTTGGAGAAGCTAACGGTCTCGAGAAATGCTCCTAGAGTGACAGAGAGGAATGTCCATTCGTGTCGCAGCCTTAGACGTATCAGCGCTACCTTGATAGGACTGCTCTTGAGGACGGGCCAGTCAGATGACCGGGTACCTGCCTGGTTTAGCGTCCACAGGGATAGCTAGGATACCTGAGGTGTCTCGAGTCGGAAATAGTGTAGGTGCTGGAGGTGCTGCGAGCTGGTAGTAGCGTGATCGATCCTAGAGGTTGTTTTGGGACGAGCGTTTACACATTTCACGGAATGCGGTCCGACGGACCGGTGCTGAATTGGAACATTTGGCTGTACGTGTAAGACGTGTATCGGGCCCTGTCATGCAGACGAAATAACGTACCGAGCGCACCCTTCTACAGCATTGGGGACGTGTGCACGTATCACGTCAAACTTCATCGCAAAGAAGGAGAAGAAGATGAACGCGAGCGACGGGCATCCCGAGATGGAAAGACGGCGGCCCGACGGAGCGGCTGATAGCCACGTGGGGACAAATTGGTGAGAGTCCGCGGGCCACTAATGATGTTTTCCACCCAATTTCTACCATGCTTCGGACCTCGCATTGCAGAGCGCACTGAGATGCCTGACTGAACATGGCTGCCATACTGTGCATCTACTATCATGACCACGACTCCAGCTTTGAAGACATCAGGATCATTTGAGCTGTTATTCCCACTCGGCCGACGCCAATGAGGGCAAAGCGCCATGCGCCGGGGACGACGTTCTGCCAGAGAAAGACGCGTTCGTTTAGGTAATCTGCACCTTCCCTTGAGTCATGCCGCCAGTTCGGCTGCTTCACCGACCAATCTCTTCTCCATATAATCATTCAACCGTCCTCGCACCCATGTTTGTCCCTCTCTTCCTCCCTCTCCTCCCCTCCTACCCTCTTCTCCCCCTCCGTTTTTCTCTCTATGGCTGACAATTCACGAACTGTTGACGAGGAGACTCCTCTGCTCCACAATGAGCAGGAGCACGCCCACCACAAGCGCAAGCACTCGCGCATTCCTTGGGGCCAGTTCTCAATTATCCTCGTCCTCCAGCTCGCGGAGCCGCTCACCAGCCAGGTCATTTACCCCTTCGCTCCTGAGGTACGCCGTGTTATAGTACCGTGCCCATACGCGTTTCACCGAGGCGCGAAACGCAGCTTATGCGGAACATCGGCATTACTCATGGAGACGAAACTCGAGTGGGATACTACGTCGGTGTTATGGTATGTCTGCTTCCCTAATATGCTCTTCTGTGCGCAAGCGCTGCACGAACCCCACCGAGCAGCGTATTCGCGAAGACGAACGGTGATCGTGCCGAGTGCAGCCGGGGTCTATGACCCTGAGCAGCGCGAACCTTCTCTCAGCGTCAGCTGTCTCTATCTTACGCATATACTGACATTTTATTGTAGCAATCCATCTTCTTTGCGACACAAGCGATGACTGTCCTTCACTGGAGCAGGATATCGGACCACATTGGTCGTAGGCCGATTATCATGACCGGCTTACTAGGTCTCTCTTTGTCGATGTATTGCTTTGGTCTCTCTCGTACTTTCTGGGGTCTCGTGATTAGGTCAGTTTGCACCCCTCTTCATTGAATGCCTGTACTGACTGCTATCATAACAGCCGCAGTCTCAATGGTGCCTTGAACGGCAATATCGGTGTCATGAAGAGTATGCTCGCCGAGATCACGGACCCCAGCAATATAGCCCAGGCATACGCTTTCATGCCTATCGCGTGGTCTACCGGTGCTACTATTGGGTTTGTAGCCGCAGCGTCGTCTTCCACCAATCGCGCTAATATGTCTTCTTAGTCCTATCATTGGCGGCTCGCTTTCCCGGCCCGCAGAGCGCTACCCTTCAGTGTTCGGTGATTCTGAGTTCTTCAAGATGTATCCTTATTTCCTTGCTTGTGCTATCCCCGCAACTTTCTCTGCCCTCGCGTGCCTTGTCACGTACTTCTTTTTGAAAGAGGTATGTCGATCTTTTCTACGTCCGATGAAATTTGAACCTGATCTGCGTTCGCTACTCCCTCAGACCGTGCAGAATCCCGCTACGCTTCGCCAGCTCCTTCGTGGCACGCCGAAGAGCGCAGACGAGCCGGACGCATCCACTGTAGCGACGAAGGCCGTAGATGACAGCGAACGTCCCTTTCCTGTTCGTCAGCTACTTACCCCCAAGGTTATCATTGCCGCAGGCAACTATGCTTTCCTTGCCATCGTCGATATCACCCTTCGCGCAATCCAGCCTGTCTTCTACTCGACGCCCATCGAACTCGGTGGCCTGGGCATGGATCCGAAGGATATCGGCTTCGTCCTTTCGATATACGGGATCATCAACGGCTTGACGCAGATCTTCCTGTTTGGCAAGGTTCATGACCGGTTTGGAACGAAGGCAGTCCACATGGTCAGCATCGGAAGCGTCCTCCCTGTCTTTGCGCTGTTCCCGTTCATCAACGCTCTTGCGAGGGCCGAGGGCGGTGTCACAACCCCAGTGCTGGCCCTGACTATTGGACACGCGCTACTGTCGATTCTAGTCAACTTCGGTTATGGTGAGCGACACGTGCCGTCTGCTTTCTACATCCGGTTGACCGTACCTTTCAGGTTGCGTCTTTATCTTCATCACCGCGGCCTCGCCGAACAGGGCGTCCCTCGGGACCGTGAACGGCATGGCGCAGATGACTGTCTCCATTATGCGCACTATCGGCCCCGCGACGGCCAACTCGCTCTTCTCCCTCTCGATCGACCCCGAGCGCCACCTCATGGGCGGCAACTTTGTTTACATTGCGCTTTCAGTCGTCGTCTGCGTCGCGCTCTACGTCGGCACGCTCCTCCCGGGCAAGACGCCTTCGGACGAGGACTCCTCGTGATCGCAGGTTAGCGGGTGTGATATGTGGGCGATCTGGCGTTCGCTTTGATTATTTGTATATGGTATGCGCCCTCACGAACTCTTTACGACACTTTACGAGCAGCCGGCGTAGTTCGCTGTCGTGTCTCCATAGATCTTGTTTTTCCCCCATCAAAAGCAGACTCCCTCGACGTATACGCGTCCTGGTTGTCTTTCTCTCCTCTTGCAGTTTCCCATTTCTTCCCGGACCCCCTTTCCCTCTCATCTCCCAAAGTTAGACTGCATTGCATCTTTCTCGAGCATACATCGCAGCATCCTCATCGCCACATTGTATCACCAGGAAATTCGAGTGTTGGTACCCTCCCCCAAGCATGAGGTTCGGACTCTGCTTGCGAATAGTGACGAGTCATAGCAATTCGTATGCGACATGGGGAACCTGAACAAGTATCATAGCCTGCAGTCGTGTGTCGAATGATCTCGCAAAAGCCCAGCCTGAACGTCTATGACATCGGGAATTACACTCGGCAGTCGAGTGCCTTATCCCACTTGTCGGAACCAACACCCTCAGCTACGATAAACAAATCGTCCGGATCGTACTTCTCCTTGATGGTCTTTAAAGCGGGATAGTGGGAGCCAAAGAATGTAAACTCGGGGTCGGGTTCGTACAGCGACGCCTGTCGCAGCGCCCCATCAGCCTTTCAGACACCCAACTACTTCTGAGCGACGTACCTCGTTGAAGTAGCACCCCGAGTCGGGCGCCAGCGCGCGTAGCTCGGCCGTCCGGTTCTGCAGGATGGCCCGGCGCGCGTCGATGTCGGTTTCGCTCGTGCCCTCGGGCCAGGTTACGCCGATGACGATGTGCGCGACGGCGGATCGCCAGGCGGGGTTGAGCCCCGTGGTTGACGCAGGCACGCGCGAAACGGCGCCGCCTGTGACAGGGCTGCATATAAGTTGCAGTTCGTTAGTTGGTGCTGAAAGACTGGGGTCCAAGGCGAGGAACGTACTAGTAGCTCGCGCCGCCCGATAGGCCGAGGAGCGTCTGGGCGACTTTTAGTTAAGAGTAAAGGAGGCGACATTGCGCGGAAGGAGGCGCGAGCCGACCTCGATGTTGAAGCCGACGATAGAGGATGCGCTCGTCGATATCGTGGTGTACCAATCCGCCCAACTGTCGAATGGGATGAGCTGTGCAAGCTCCACCTTCAGCGTTCCACCTTCAGACTCGGATGTGGAGCTCGTAGCGAGAGCAGTGACGTAGTCGAGGTAGGAACCCATTGCGCTCGCGTTGGCCTCGGCCAGCGTGACGTTCGGCGTAACGTAAAAGAGGGAAAAAGTCAAGTTGCCACCACTCGCGTCTGTCTCGGAGGAAGGCGAAATGTCCGAGTACCCACCCCAGCCAGCGTCGGTGAGCGCGGGTGTAACGCGGACGAGCTCGGTGAACGCAGCAGTCATGGCAGCGTCTGGGACGGTACCGTTTTGAGACACGATGAGGAAGGAACCGACGACGGGCACGAGTGGGCGTGTACGGTAGGTAGCGGAGACGATAACGCCGAATGTGCCCCCGCCTCCGCCGCGCAGGGCCCAGAAGAGGTCTGAATGTTGGTACGCGTTCGTAACGAGTAGGGTGCCATTGGCAGTGACAACTGTGAGCTCGATAACGTTGTCGACACCTAGAAAAGCGACGTTAAGAAGGCTATAATCGGAACCAATCACTACAACGTACCGAGTCCGTAAGATGGGGAAAGCGCGCTGTGCCCGCCACCAAGGAGCCAGCCACCTGCGGCACCGACGCTACCTCCGGGCGACAGACCACCAACCAGGAGACGATTTGCAGCAGTGGCTGCGGTGTAAGCGGCTTCCCATTGCACTCCTGCGCCGAGCGTCATGGCTGTACCTCGATTATTAGTGGTTGCAACGAAAATAGGACTCAATATAGCTCTCACCAAATTCGAAGCTTTCGTTAGAGGGCGAACCGGTGGGGCTGAAAGATGGGTGGAGGGTAATGTTCTGCATGTTGTGCATCCAGAGCAAGAAAGAGCCGCGGCCATCGCTTCTTCCACAGTAGTCGTGCCTGCAACACATATTGAATCAGCATATTTTGCGCTGGACATGAAGTCAGCAGCATCACCCTGTATTCTTCACCGCAAGCCTCAGATTGTACGCCGATGCGAACCTCACGGCAGCCTGTATGTCGGCTGGCGTGCGCGCATCCACGCCGACCACAGACACGCTCCCCTGCTCGCATGGCACATCCAAGGATGTGTTGAAGTAGCATGCGGAGATGGTACCGTTATCGAATACGAACGTCTCGAAGTTGATGTTCTGCATTGCTCCGGGCTGGCTCGCGCGCCACTGGCCGTCGTTCCACTCAGCAACCACGGCCATACACTCAGATGAGTTTAAGCCGGTGGTGTAGCAGGGAGAGGCGGGAGGTAAAGGGCGCAGAAGTGGCTGAGAAACTTGGGAAGCCAGTGTGTCAAACACACCTTGGGATGGCCAGCAATAATCGCCGTAGAGACAACGACAGCGTTGGGATGTAGCCGTCACTGAAGATGCAGAGATGAAGTGACCGAAACCAAGCAGGAGAAGGAGGGCGAGTGGCTGCATATTGACGTCGAACGGTGCAAGTCGACAGTCTGCACGAAAACAGCATATCTATATATACATACCTCAGACTAAAGCTACTACGCCGCAGAAGCAATAATCAAGGTAATAGGATCACAGCATAAAGAGAGGGCGTGCCTGCATGTGCAGCGATGAGGATGAAAGCACCCGGGTACGCCCGATCCTGAACATTCGATGTAGATCAGCTGCAACACCAGACGCATAAAAGCCGTGACAGTGGGCGTACCGGATCCTATTTGACAGGGCGCAGCATCTACATTGAAAGGACGTAGCTGCGGCTGAGCCGAGCAGTTCGGGACCACGCTGCAGATGCGATTGCCGATGTCCAACTTTCGGAAACGAAGCAGCTAGTTATATAACGTCAGTCGGACGGAGATATACCTCTCTGCGCACGGTGACATATCCGTTGACAGAGCGCAGCGCGACCCGGCACCATTACCTTTGACCGACTCGATTGGGTGCAGGCCATATACAGTACAAAGCCGTGCGTATTGACGTCACCGACCCATGGATCCACCTGAAGCGTCCCACGGCGTCATAGGAGCACCATTCCAAGAAGCAACCGCGACCCGCCAGTCTTGCCCTACTTTCGACATGTGAGGTCTTCGTTCCAATCCTCTGAACCCACTCCCTCTATCACAAGGAATAGGTCATAGGGATCATACGTTTTCTTGATTTCTTTGAGACGCGAATAGTGTTCTCCAAAAAACGCATGCTGAGGGTCGGGTTCAAACATCGACGCCTACGTAACCAGGATAGACATTAGCTCCCACATCGTCTGTTAAACTCGATTTGGATGGCATACTTCATTGAAATAGGCTCCAGACTCTGGAGCGAGGGCCCGGAGTTTGGTCATGCATCCCTCAATGTGCTGGCGAGCTCGAGTAATGGTTTCGGCGGACGCGCCGTCCCGCCATGTCGCGCCGAATACAGCATGGGCACCGGCATTGCGCCACGCAGGAAGCAACCCTGTCGTTGACGGATCAATCTTGGAGACAGCCCCGCCTGCTACGAGCCTGTCAATTGCAGCCGGGTATGTCAACCAACGAATCCAATGACATGGATGTCTGAATGTCATAGGCTCACTCGTATGTCACGCCAGGAAACTCCAGCAGCGTGTTCGCTACGCCGTTCGGGTCCTCGTTCAAGACGCTCCGAGGGAGGAGCCACGAGCCAAGCTCGAGATTCCGCCCCACTTGCCCTGTATGCGGCATGAGGCGCTGGTACATCGACCAGAATGACGGGAACTCCGCCGTGAAAGCTGCATCAACATGCAGCGTGCTTCTGGATTTGCTGCCGTCGGCTTCCGCAGTGTTCTGTGTGGAAAGAGCGCGAACGTATTGGAGGTAGGGGTCTATCGTTGCATTTGCCGTCGCCCAGGAGACATTCGGGACGAGAGCGATCAGCCCGAAAGGCGCCAGTTTATTCCGGGATGGCACGAACTCTGCATAACCACCCCATCCCGCGTCGGTGAGAATCGAAGAGATGTGAATGAGCTGTGTAAATGCTTGGCCGATGGGAGAGGAAGGGAGGGATGGCCCGCGGATCCAACCGGAGAGCAGGGCGACGACGACAGGGACAATCGGATAGGTGCGATAAGTGGCAGACGTAACGACGCCGTATGTGCCTCCTCCTCCACCCCGGAGAGCCCAGAAGAGATCTTGACGAGTATATGCGTTTGCGATAAGATGCTCCCCAGATGCGGTGACGAGCGTGATCTCGAGAACGTTGTCGACACCTAGATAAATCATCATCTTTGTAACGCCAAGTCTTCAGAACAAAACGCGACATACCTAATCCATACGTTGGGGAAAGGGCAGAATGACCTCCTCCGAGAAGCCATCCCCCTGCAGCACCGACAGAACCTCCGGGTGAGATTCCACCGATGATCATGCGCCCAGACGCATCCGCAGCCTCGTATGCTTCTTGCCACTGGACGCCAGCTCCAACCGTCAGGGCTTAATGGAAAAATATACATTATGTTTCTCCTGGAAGGAAATATGTTGATTCAGCTTACCACTCTCGTAAACTTCCTTCACGGGGGCACCTTGAGGGTGGAAGGTTTTGTGCACAGTGATTCTCTTCATGTGGTGCGTCCACAGCACAAAAGACCCGCGGCCGCTACTCCGACCTAAGAAGTCGTGTCTAGATATTTGATGTCAGACAAAGCAGATACGATCGATTCAGAGAACATACCCAGTATTCTCAATTACTAGCTTCAGATTATGTTTGGCGGCAAACCTGACCGCATGTTGGACGTCCTCGACGGTGCGTGCGTCCACACCAGTAACAGGTACACTGCCTTGCTCACAAGGGAGACGGAGAGTCGTGTTTAGGTAGCAACCATGCACTTCATGCGCCTCCCTGGATACGAAGATTTCAAAGTTTGAATGTTGTGAGGTTCCAGGCTGATCAGCTTTCCAGGTTCCGTTCTCCCAGTTCTCGAGCACGGCAAAGCATTCGGGCGAGTCGAGAGCCGCATAACACGGGTATGCCGTTGGGGTTGGGTAAATCAGAGGTTTTGTCAAATGGGAAGAGAGTTCATCAAAGTTGTCTTCGCCGGGCCAGCAAACGTCGCCATAGGTGCACCGGCAGGCATTATGCAGTATGTCAGTCGGATTGAACGGGACGAACTCGCCCAGCCAGGCGATGACGAGGGAAACAACTGGGATCGAGGGGAGGCCGAACATTGTGGGTTAGCCGGGTCGCGTGCACTCCGTGCGGTCTGTATGACTGTACGAAATGACTCGGAAGGTGTCGGAGGCGAGCTGTCCAACTGCGGTCGCGCATACAGCGATGGACTACCGCCGCAGTACGATTGACATCCCAAGGGCAGCTTGCGCAGTCAATTGAGTTGCGCCGGGGATTTCCTTAGGTTGCGCAGGTCACAGGACCGCCCACTGGTGTGGCTCCCCTGCGCTCAAGAGTCAATGGAAGTTACTGCGAATGCCTGCAACTGTGGTATTAACCTTCTGTCATATATGTCGGATAGAAACTCGCCCGAGGTCCCAGTTCTCGAGGCTGGACACCAAGCGATTCATTTCGCTTCTGGATGACGTGTGAGGCCCCTTTGGCTCAGCCCCTTTGAACTCAGGCTATTGAGCACCACGTATCGATGACGGTGAGTTCCCAAGTTCCGTTCTTTCGGAGATGCCTCGAGGAGAATTATGCACGACAAGCTCCAAGCTGTTGAAGAGTGAAGTTCAAGTTAGACGATCAAGGCGGAGTCTAGACTGGTCCGGATCCGGACATGCTTCACAGCTGAGGGGCGCTCGCCCTTCACGAGGAACGAGTGACGGGACAGCAGACCGTCTATGGCAGGACCGAAAGCGGAGGGAACGGGCGCCTGTCATCTTCGTTCCTCTCCCGCTTTCGCCCTCGCCAGCATCGGCGCATATACCCACCGCGCAGCGTCATCCACCGCGCCGATTCGCTTAGATACCCACCCACCACTCCCTTGATTTTGGTCAGTTTCCTTTGTCTCAGTGCTGCTCTTTCTGACATCCTGCTTTGGGGAACACGCTCACACTCACACTCGATTCCCACAGCAGTTTGTCTAGGAGCGCATTGGAGGAGCCCGCGCGCGTCCGTACCCGCAGCGCGCCCGCACCCAGGCATCACGGGTTGCGACGCGCGAGGGCTCTTCTCCCGTTGCACAGACTATTGCATAGATCATGTATAGATACTAGACATGCGCATAGAATGCATTTTCCAACACCTGCGTGAACAAGCGAGGGATGCCATAGCCAGACGACCAATCTCAATGCACTATATAATCACTTTCTTTCCCACGGTTTACGTCAGGTTTTGATTGAATTGATAGCGAGGTAAAGCCACACACAACGAAAGCCGGGGCTTTCAAGTTCATGAAACGAAGTCCCTGAGAACTCGCATTTGGCATTTTGTCAGGTACGACATTATATCCTGAAGGACCTAGTGAACGACCCATCGCCTCAGCTCACGCCCTCGGCGCGCGGCCGTCAATGATCGGATCCGGCCAGGGGACGGTGTAGTTGGCGAAGCAGTCGTACTGGAAGTCAATCTCCGCGATACGCTCAGTGAGACCCTGCACGAAGTTATCCATAGCGCACAAGCCGTCTGCGTCTTCCGTGCAATGCGCGACACCCGTGAGCGGCACCACGCCGTCGTTGAGGAGGAAGCGGATGAACGAGGTGGAGTTCGAGCCCTCTGAGGCGCGTGCGGGGCAGGACATGACTTGTCCGACGAGGTTGGATGCGAAGGGTACGACTTGCGAGCCAATGTACGTCTATATGCCAGGAAATGGGTTAGCATTTCACCATAAGTTAGACGAAGGATGCATCGCCCTTACCTGGTTTTCTTGGATGCGATCCACGGGCGGCGGGCCTGCAGCAGTCATGGAAGTAAAGTTCAGTGCAACGAGAACTGGAGAATTGTCAGTCAGCAAGAGACTATTGCAAGTGTTCGAAGTCGGACTCACTTGTCGTGATCACGGTGTCATGTGTCGCGTCGACGTAGATAGGCTGGTTGAGCGGGAACGTGACGTTACTGTCGTCCAGAGTCTGGTTGACAGGCGTGGAGTTGAAGTTCGTCAGCGGCGTCTGCGTCAGCCGCGCAAGCAGTTCTTGAGCATATCCAAGACCCTGTGCGGCGGTTGCCGGATTTCCGGGCCCGTAGGAGTACCACAGTTCGAGATCTGCCAGCCATCTCAGTCACTGACATCTTCCGCCGACTAACGTAAAGGCTCACCGATCGCGTACTCATAGCCCCTCCACTCGTCTTCGGTGAAGAGATCACAGAATACCGAGTACCCGAGGGCCACGGTTTCGTACGCGCAGAGTTGCTGCATGCCAAAGACGCTGGACGCGTCAAGCTCCACGCCCTGAATGTACTGTTGGAGACGGGGAACAGTTTCATTGAGGTAGATCTGTGTCCAGTTGCTGGCGGCGTCAATGCCGACATTTGCGATATCGTTGTTCGCATTGGGGCATGCCTCCCAGGGGTCAAGGGAGCTATAGAACCCAGTATCCTCGATGGCAATCGACTGGTGGTACGACGACTGATACTGCTGAACACCGAAGAAGCCTGCCGCGAAGTTGAGCCTATAGGGTCGCGAAGTGGAGGACGTGAGGATTCATGGGATGGAAAGAGAGCTTGAAGACTTACGCGGAATCGACCATACGTGCTAAGTAAAGACTTATCAGTGTCAGCATCCTCGTAAAGTTTGGGAGTGAATACCTTCGGAGGTAGTTCGGAAAACCGGGAGATCCGTGAAGCCGTTCAAGAGGTGGCCATATTTCACTCTGAAGGCAATACCGAGGTCGAAACTGTGCAGCAAAGGCGCATCAGTCGCTGTCTCATCTCATCCAGACCCCCGAAAGATACCCACAGCTGTTCCCGCCCGAACGGCGTCAACAGCTCCGCGCCTAGCTTGTACGTCCAAGTGTTCAAGAACTCAAGCGGCCCCGAGGCGTTAAACCCGGTCGAGGACGCGACCTCGTGGATCTTGGCCGCGAAAGCAGCAGGGCTCGAGCCCGAGGTCGGGTACCGCGCGCCGTGGCGGTGCAGGAGGTGCACCTGCGTGAGCTCGCACCCGTCCGGGACGACTGCGAACGCGTTGGGGAGGCCGAACGCGCCGCCGACGGACCACCACGGGCTGAGGTTGCCCCAGTTCCGTGCGGGGATGAACGGAGAGGCTGCGGCCGCGGCCGTCGAGTTGTCCAGGACGACTTGTCCTGTAGCTGGGGGAGGGACCAGAGGAAAGACGTCCTCCTTCAGAGGAGCGACAGGGGCGGTCTGAAGTACCCAAGCCTCGTCGCCAGCTACACAATTGACGTCAGCACACATTCTGGGCGGCGGGCCATTGGGACGTACTGGGGGTTGGGCCAGCATGGCCCACCTGCGACGCGTCGGGGAAGAACGTGTCGATCGACGTGTCCGTCGCGTTCGGGGGCGGGAACACGGCGCTGACGGTCGAACCTGCAAAGGTCGACGCGCTCCCAGCCGCGGTGGTCGTCGGGAGCGCGACAGCCGCGTAGGTCAGGTGCAGCGCGAGGAGGACACGTTGAACAGTCATGACGGCCATCTTGGAGGGTCGCGAACACTGACTGGTGTCGGTGCTACTGTTCATCGTTACACGAGGCGGTATTTATGTTTGTCGGACAGCGCGCGCTCTTCGACATCGGGCTTCCGCGTCGAAGCCCCCGACGGCCGCATGGTTTGGGCTCATGGGTTGCGGGTTTTGACGGGGCGGAGGGCGTTGCGTAAGCGGGCGAAGGGTTGATTTGGGGTGGACGCGTATGAATGATGACATGGCTGATGCGGTTGAGGGCCCAGTATGTATTTACCGCCTGATCAAATACAGCGGTCTTTCTGGACATCCTTACCGCATCCACTGCCTCTTCTACCGTATCTACTCGTACTATCTGCACTGGCCTGCTGAGCACGGTTGGTTCACATGAACAACGCCTCTCCACATGTCATAGCCTTCTAACGACTCACGACGGATATCCGCACCGATGAGGCACTCTTGAGGTGGAACACATGACCCGCCGGGTACCCGGGACGTCGAAAATACCTCGGCATAACGGCACTGCGTCGAAAATGCGCAGAATCAGAACAAAATTCAGTTGTAGAACTGTCACTTCAAGAGCCAGAATCCGAAGAGACCGGCCAACACAGACAGGATGCTTGGACTGGAATGGAAAGACAGCCATTTACTATGGTTTCCTGATGACAGTGCTCACGACTCTGTGAAGGGGAACTCGATATACTCAACGTGATTAAGGTAAAGAGATACAGTCAGGGCCCAAGGGGTCCATGTGGAGCGATTGACGAAGACTTCGCAGAACTTGCTCTGCCAAGTTTTCATGGATTGGCAGTGTCTCCTTTTCCTCCGGAGAGGAACTCGGCGAGCGAGGAAAGGCCACAAGACCAGCTGACGGTACCATTGTTCAAGGGCGCGCTGCTCGCTCTTGATTATCCTATCCATGGCAACCAGCCAAAATACACCAGGGGTGGTTGTATGAAGCCAGTTGACTCAATATCGCGAGGATGCACAATGCACGCATCAAGCAGACCGCGAGGGGACGTAAAGGGAGCGGTGGGAACCGCAGAAGGCACTAGAACGACGCTGGATGAAGATGGAGTGAAGACAAGCATAGCCCGCAGAGTCCGTCCGCGGTGAGGTGGCGGGTGCCAAACAGCACCAAACACGGCCGGTGCACACACGACCGACCACAGAGCCGCCGAGTACACCGGCCAGTGCTGACTACGTCCATCTCTCCCTTGTACTCCCACCTAGCTCTCCATTCCCCTCTGGCGCCACTCTCTCGACCTCCAGGACGACACACCACACGATTTTTTCTCGTTTCTCGGTCGCCTTTAGACACCTAATTACGCCCAGGCCCGACCCACTACCAGGCCGCACGTTATGACCAGTTTCCAGGCCCTCATGCGGCTCGCCGCGTCGCAGACGCAGCAAGCCTCGGAGGCCGTACAATCGCAGCTCGCCGAAAGACAGCGGCGAGAGGCGCAGAAACGCAAGGAGATGGAGGAGAGGGAGCGCAAAGAACGCGAACTGCAGGCGAAGCTCCGCCTCAAGCGCCTCGAGGAGCAGAAGCGCGAGCAAGAGCGCCTCGAGCGGCAGCGGCGCGAGCGGGAGGCCCGCGAGCGCGAGCTGGCGAAGAAGGAGGAAGCCGAGCGCGATGCGCTGCGATACGGGCCCAGGAAGGGCGGGCAGGGATACTCGGGCGGTGCGGGGGGGAAACGGAGACACGATGACTCGTCGGACGACGATTCGAGTGGGCACGCTCTCACGCGTGAGGAGAAGCGGCAGCGGAGGCTAGAGGCGGAGCTGAGAGGCGGGAGGAGCACAGCGCGGCGGGCGGTGGGCGGCGGGGGGTACAACAAGGTCGGGCGGAAGCTGCCGGGTGGCGCGGTCAACATCACGACGACGACGCCCTCGCAAGCGTCCCCGGGCAAGGGCCAGTCGATCCGGGAACGGCTCGCTGCGGAGCCCCCGGTGCTCATTAAACTCAACACGAACAAGCGCGACACACGAACTATCGACGAGATCGTGACGGAGCGGGCTAAGCTACGCCAGGGCAAGATTCTCAACGGCGAGTCGGCGAAGGAGTTCCACGACTGGTTCGGAAAAGCGAAGAAGGAGGCACCTCCGCCTACTAAGAAGCCCGCCACGACGTCCGCCTCGACGTCGAGGGCGAATACCCCCGGCGTGGCGGGCCCATCTACCGCCGTCCAGCCCAAGGCCGCCAGCGGCTCCGCGTCTCCCAGCCCGTTCCCAGCTCCGTCGAAAGCTCATCAGCCCAAGGCTTCCGCCAAGTCCAGTGTCCTCCCACCTCCAAAGGCCGCCAACCCGCCCAAAGCCCTATCCTCAAAGGCGGCTTCGTCGAACGGAAAGTCCACTCCCGGCTCTTCACGTCCTCCGGTCGCTTCGAAATCATCCTCTTCGTCTGGCCTGGGTAGGCCTGTCCCCAAGAAGCGCCGTTCGCCCTCCTCGAGCGTTTCGCCGCCTCCCGCACGGAGACGACCTGCTACCGGCGGTGGCGGAGGGACGGACATCAGCAGCGAGATCTGGAAGCTGTTCGGGAAAGACCGCTCGACGTACATCCATCGCGACGTGTACAGCGACGACGAGGACATGGAGGCGGACGCGTTCGATGTCGAGAAGGAGGAACTCAGAAGGTCAGTTTTGTCCATGACGTATCGCATATATGCTCATCTGTCAACCGTGTTCGACAGTATGCGGCTCGCGAAGAAGGAAGACGAACTCGCGCTAGAGGAGGAGCGTCGGCACGAGGAGGAGAAACGGCGGCGCAAGAAGGAGAAGGAGAAGCGTGGCCACTACTGAAGACGTACGCTTCCTCCCCGGAACTTTGGTGGCTCGACTTTTCATCAATGTGATGCTGACCGAAGATGTCCCGGACTACATGCCGACAGAGAAACTTCACGGCCCTTGTTACATTATTCACGTCGTTTGCTCACGCCACGTCCACGCGCCTTCCTACTGCAATACCTTCGCGTAACCTATCCATCGTCCCCGTTTGGTGTTCCTAGTCGCGCTACTCAATCTCTACACGCTGACACTCCGTCCGTGCTTGCTGTCTTTCCATACCATCCCGCACACCCATACCTCCCACTTGCACTGTTTTGCTCCTGTAGAACGCTAGGTATTCCCTTACATATGCACTTCCAAGCACCTCACGCACTCATACACTCGTATACACACCGATCCACATACACATCACCCTTGGGGCTCCACGCGCATGTACACAACACGTCCACTGTAATATGAAGTCTGATTTCCGTGGTAGCCTGACGAACGACAAGGTCCGGACCGATCTTGAAGCTGGGCAGGACACGCCCTTTTCGCGTCGCTCACGGAGGTGAACAGCGGGATAGCGATACGTTGGGGCGACCCGACAGAGGGATGTACGGTATACTACATGAAGAACGGCGGATAACTCGCGATAGCAAGACGTTGTGTCGAAGAGCGGACTCAGCAGACGTGGACACGTAGACGGACGGAACGGACGGGAGAGATGATGGGGAGCTTGGACCAGTGCATTACATGCAGGAGGAGGGGATTCATGGGGGGGCCGAGACAGACAACTGCGACGAGTAGTGGGGGGTAGGAAGGAACAAGACGGAGGGACAACAGAGGTTGTATGTACAGTATGTATGCGCATCAAGAAAGCGTACCGCGTAGTCCAGAGCAGCTCGTAGTCGAGCGGGGCGGGCCGACACGAGGTCTTCCGCTCCGCCGCCGCCGGTGTTGCCGGTGAGCGATCAGCCACTCTCCTCCATCTTGAACCGCTTGCGGGGGCCGTCCTGGCCAAACTGGCCTGCGGCGCCGCCTGCGCCCTGCATGAAGGCCGGGTTGAAGTGGCCCTGCATGGCGCCGAAGCCGCCGCGGCCGCCCATCGGCATCATGCCCATCCCTGTCCACCGAAAAGAAGGTGCCGAGCGCGGTCGGAGACGCACGACAGGCAGCCAAGCCCGGGCGAAGGCGAGGGCGAAGAAGCGTGGAGAGTGGAGAGGCGGGTGACGGAGCGACAAAGGGAAAAAGAAGGCGAGTCAACATGCACGTCCAGAGGCGCGAGAGGCGAGAAACGTCAAACGGCCGTACCCATTCCGCCCATCATGTTCCCCCCGCGTCCGCCCCCCATCATCCCGTTGTTCCCTGCCCGCGGGCCCTGCGGGATCATGCCTCCCCGCCCGCCCCCAAAGTTCCCCCCGCCCATGTTCCCCATGCCGAAGCCCCCGCCGCCCATCCCGAACCCCATGTTGAACCCCCCGAGCATGTTCGGCATCCCGCCCCGCATGCCCCCGCCCATCATCCCTCCCCGCATCGGCCCGTTGTTCATCGCGTTCATACCGCCCATGTTACCGCCCCCGCCCATGCCTCCCCGGAAGTTGCCCCCTCCCCGGCCCATATTGCCTCCCTGCATGCCGGGTTGATGCCGCTGGTCGCGCGGAGGAGGTTCTAGATACATTTGAGCGATTAGTCCTCTTTGATGTCAACGCACAACAACGAAGGAAACACATACCTTTAGGGAGCGTACGGAAGGGATTGCCAGAGGCCGAGTTCGTGTAGTTCGCGCTCGCACGGCGATTTTGGAAGTCGCTAAAAGAGAGAGCAAAGGGCTTAACAACTCCTTATGAGACAGCACGAGCACACACACGCACTTGTTGTCAAACCAGTTCTTCAGAACCGTAGCATTCTCGTGGCCATGGCACTCAATGTACGCAATTCTGCACGTCCAGAACGGTCAGCGCCCACACCGCACGTATGCAGCAACTCAAAGGCACATTGGCAAAGCACGACACTCACCCTTTGCTCTTGCCATTCACTTTGTGCTCCGAGAACGTAATGTCCTTGTGGTCAATGATGACCCCAAGGTTGTGCGCGACTTGACGCAAGTCCTCATCAGTCGTCCACTGTAAAAAGAAAGAAGCGCGCGGGCGGCACGCATGCATCGAATCGTCTCAGAGATACTGCATACATGGCCGCAGAGCGCGGCGAGAGCGGAAGAGGAGGGTAGGGGAGAACAAAAGTACAGACCCATTGCAGATCCCCGATGTACAACGCGTCATTCTGACCCGCGCTCGCCGCGCCACCCCCGCCGCCGCCACCCGCCGCTGCCGTCGTCGCGGTCCCGTTCGCGAACGCGCCGCCGTTGCCGCCGTTCTGCGACTGGGGCGCGGGCGAGTCTTCGGACTTGAAGCCCGGCAGATTCTGAGGACCGTCTTGCTGCGGCCGTTCACCGTCATCTTCGTCCCGGAGCCGCTTCTCGCCCACTACGGGCGAGTGGGCAGCCGCCTCAGTGGCGCCCTTTTCATCTGAGGAAACCTGGTAGTCGTCGTGGCCCTGGATGAAGGGGGTCGGGAACTCAGTTCACCGAAAGTGGTAGCTATACGGCATTGTTCCCAAAGGTAACTCACCTCCTCGACCTTGACCGAGCCGAAGCCGTCGTCCTCGCCGTAGATGTCGAAATCGTCGTCGGCAGGGGGCATCGTGACTCAATATATGCGCGCTCTACTGCGTGTCCTGCGTTCCTGAGGGAGCTTGCTGCGATGGGCCGCTCTTGCCGGGAGTGTGGCGGCGGGGACAGCCGACGTGTAATGAGTGAGGACAAAAAAGTGCTTGTTCTGTGATGTGTAAATGACAGACGGCGCGGTGTGTACCGAAGCAGCGCGAAGCGCGACAGGAGAGAGGAAGCGACAACGGGGTGGTCAGATACAGAGTGACAACAACATGGAGTAATGCCTCCGCTGCGGCAGGATCTTACATGTGTAGTGTTATACAGGCGGTGCGCGTGCAGCTGCTGAACTGTCTCTACAGAGACCGTATTACAATGGTGCTATATGAGCGAGGCGGAGACAGCAAGACGGAGACGAGACAGGGATGGCTGGCGTGTACAGAGAGGAGAGGGGGAGAGGGAAAGAGGGTTGGCAAGTGAGGAGTCGAGGAAGCACGGCACAAAACGACGCGACATGGCTCTCGTGCCCGTCTTGTTTGCGCTTCTTTGGCGTCTTTGCTGACTCAGCACCCATCTCGTCCCAGTCGGTCGGTATTAGACCCTCTCTCGACTGCAACCCAGGGCGACTACTGGGCACATCCCGCTACCAGATGGGCGACTCTCTCGCTTCCCGTGGGCGTCCCGGAAGGGAATGCTAAGGAATACCGCCGTAGGAACCCCAGAACACTGCACAACTCTAAATCAGCCGCGCGTCTGGCGAATCCGGATGCCTCGGAGCGACCGAGCAGACGCGCGGGCGGGCCATACAGTACTGATGACTTTCACTCAGAGGATCGGACGGGTTACGGAACAACACAAAATGCCGAATTGGTACAAGGAAACCTAGTAATGTGGGGTAGAGTACATCCAAGTCTAATAAACAGTATAACGACCGTTCCGCGAGCGTCACGAAGCCTTATAGCTTCGCGTTCTTCGGCATGGCCTTAATCGCCTGCCGCACGCCGAGGTCGCCTAAGACGTCTTCCGCTGTCGGGTTCCAAAACATCTCAGCGTCAGTGATTGTCCGAGAAGCCGAAAGAAGAACCAGAAACGCTCACCTCCTCCCAGGATGGAGTCGAAGGTAACCGTCCTGTGATACTATTGAACGTCGAATCCGCAGTCAGCGTCCAGTCAGCGTCTGAAAGCAATACAGATAGAGGGCGAGAACGTACGTGTTCAATGTGCTTGCCCATGCCCGTCTTCGTAATGCCGCGGCCGCCAAAGATCTGCACGGCATCCCGGGCGATGTCTTGGGCGGAGCGCGTGATGAACATCTTCAGAAGACCGATAGGCCTGCACGGTGGTCAGCCTCCGTCCACACTGCCGACCGTCGAAGAGGAAGACCTACCCGGCGAGAAGCTGCGCCTGTTGTTTGTAGTTCATGTGCTCCATCTGGTACGTGATGTTCTCTAGCCAGTGCTGCGCGGCCTCGGTCTTAGCGATCATGTCGGCGAGCTTGTGCCGGATGACCGCCTGCGAGTGGAGGGGCTTGCCAAATGCCTTGCGCTGGTTGACCCACTTCAGGCACTCCTCGACGATAAGGCGCATGTTGCGCGCGGCCGCACAGCACATGACCCATCGTTCGTGGTTGAAGTTGCTGAGAATGACAAATACTCCTCCTCCTTCGGGTCCAAGGGTGTTCTCCACAGGTACCTTGACATCCTCGAAGGTGATGTAGGCGGTGCCGGCGGCGGTCGAGTATGAGGTCTTGATCGACTTGGTCTCAACGCCATCCTGGCGCTCGACAAGAATGACTGTGAGACCACTGTCCGTCTTACAGCCGACGGTGAAGCTGCAAAGAAGATGCATAAGCATACACAGACGGATGCTAGGGAAAGGTGTACAGGAGACGTACTAATCAGAGAATGTGCCATTCGTGATCCATTTCTTGGTACCATTGATGATCCAGTATTTCCCGTCGTCGGTCTTCTTGGCTGTTGTCCTAAGACCAGCAACGTCCGAACCAGCGAATGCCTCGGAGATTGCGAGAGACAAGAACTTCTTGCCGGAAAGAACCTCTTCAACAATACGGTCACGAATCTCTGGTCGTCCAAAGTGAAGGATGGGAGGTAGACCGATGATGGCACCAGAGTTCTGGCCGTCGCGGTAGCCACGGCAGCTCGGGCGGGAAAGTTCTTGCGCGAGGATGAGCTCGTGGAAGCGGTCGAACTTCAGGATGTGAATGTGAGCATGTGTGACGAGTACGATGGACGGCTATATGCGCACCTCCTCAGGCTTAATGACACCACCAAGTAATGTGCGACCCTTCAAATGCTTCCCGGGACCCATAGACATGGCGAGAACGCCATCCTCACTGAACATAAACAGTTAGCCTGACTCGTTCTGGCCGTTGGCATTTAGCAGACGTACGCCATCTTCTGGATTACGCTGATACTGGGTCTCTTGCCATCGTCCTCCCTTGCCTGCAGCCACGTGTAAGGCGACATATTCGTCACCACGGACCCAATCTATTACTCACCAAAGCGTCGGGCTTGATGACCTCGTCCGTAAACTTGCGAGCGGCAAGCTGGAATTTCCTATGGCTCTGCAGTAGCGTCATGAGGATTCGTCGAATACCGATGTACAAATTGTGAAGACCTACGTCGGTATAGTACGGGCTGTGGTAGCCAGGAGTGAGCCCAAGGACCTCCGCATAAGGAACCTTGCTGAGCTCTCCAGGAACGCCGCCAGAAATGATACTCTTCTCGTCCTTGATACTACCAATGATGAGCCGCTGATACTGTGGCTTCTCGAGGACTTCATGGCGATGAAGGCCATAGAAGGCCTCCGTCGCATCCTGTCCGGCTAAGGGGGACGGCAAGGAAATGGATAAGTCAGGCATGCCCAGGAAAACGTCAAAGAAGAGCTTGTTTGACGGCGGGTAGAATAGACAGATTAGAGTGATACGCACCAATGTCCTGTTCGTGGAAAACGGACATGCCACCGGGATGCATGCCCTTGAACTTCGTGACATCATACACTTTCGTGTCGACGATTATCCACTAGAAGCGTAGCGTATAAGCAACCCAATTATGTTCTCAGGGTGGCGCCGCAGAAGCGAGACGTACGAGATCATCCTGCTTGTTGTGCTGCCGACGCAGGGTTTGATGTGAGCAGCCGAAGGGACACACAACAGGAGTAGGTAACGTACCAAAGCCACTTCTTCGCGTGTAAAGACCTTGAGTTCCTTGGACATAGCGGGCGGTCACAGTAAGCGCGGTTTGGGGTCGGAGTGAGGTGGCAAGAGATCAAAGAAAGGAGGGGCGAACAGGCGAGTGTAAGGACCGTCCGGGGGCTGCGTTGGCCTAAAAGCCGTGCGGGGATGCGGGGGAAGGCATGTGTTTCTGCATGACGCGCCTGATCCCCGGATTCAGCGAGACTCTGCCCCTCGAGCTCAGTCACTTCGTGCAGTGACCGCGCCGTGACCCGACGCGTCTAGCGTGTGTCATTCAGCCAATCAGAAGCAGTGGATTTCCGGCAGTCGGCTGCGCCCGAGTTTCAAGTTCCGCGAAAACACAAGCAACGGAGCCTCCGTGAAGCGTGCATTGCACGGGTTCTATTCCTCGTCCGACACCGGTGCGTCGTCGTTCGCAAACAGACAGGGACCATCAAGTAATACTACACTTTTGTTCAACGTTGGTGACTCCAATCCCTCTCCTATTACTTTCTCGCACTCATCGCAAGATAGAGGTCTATCCTTTGTGGCCTGACAGTCAAATATCATGTTAGCGACAACGCATATAATGTAGGTGCAAAATGACGCCTGCTTACAGAGCCTCCTTCGTCATGCAATAGATCTACCCCACTGTTCAACATAGGAGAAACTTGCTCCATGAGCGGTTCCGGCATCAGCCCCGATCCTTCTTCACTCGGACTACTAGATAGCTTCGCATCAGCACGACGTTGCGGACGAGGCGACTGGGTCCGAGAATTTAGTGCTGGCGTGGACACCCTAGAGGCAGGAATCGAAGGGACGGCTAACACAGTCACTCCAGCTTCAATAGGCGATTCTACTAGTAAGTCTTCTGTATCGAGCCTTCTTGTATCGTCTTCTGGAACTGGAGGACTCGATCGGAAGGGCGTGATCGCGAGGGGTGACGGTGATTCATTCTCATGACCGGAAGGACAGCTGGCAGCCGGTGATGAATAGCCTACGCCGTGTCGATCTTGGGCGAGCAGATACAGCGTACATGACGAGGAGGAGGAAGTAAGCGGGGGCAGATCAAGTATCGCGTCAAGACTCGTCCAAGGGTCGGCATCTTGGAACAAATCGCCTATGAGCTCAGAGATGGGATGCGGGTACAGGATCTCGGAGCCGGAAGAGTCGTTGGGTACATCGACAGCCTCTTGCATTATGGAGTGATGTGAATCGCCTGAAAAGTAACCGGTGTCGGCAACATGTTCCGAGGACTCGACGTCGTCGCGCGGGCAGCAAGATGCAGCTTTATGGGACAACCCTGGCGAGGAGTCGAGTGACGCTAAGTCCGACGGGGGTAATGGACTCCGCAGTGGGCGATAGTCAGGACTAGGTATGTCAGAAATAAACTGCACGCCAGCCAAGGGCGAAGACAATACGAGGTCAAAACGTGAAGAACTTCGGGAAGATGAACGGTTGCCTGAGAAGTTGGAGTCTTCCATCGAGTTCCTGAGGCCGGCCGTACATACTGATCGTGGCGAACGGCTTAATGAGGAAGCTGTAATCAGGGAGGGTGTTGGCTGTCTTGAAGGCGTTCTAGGACCCTGCATTGAGGGCGAGTAGAAGCGAACCCGCGGGGGATCGTACACAGGAAATGAGCTCTCCCTTTGGAATGACGATGATGCAACTTCGGCGTATCCAGAATCTTCAATCGCTACGGGAGAAAGACTGGTGTCAAGATGAACAGGAATGAAGTCAGTTTGTTCGTCTTCCCGCTCGTCCTGTCGCGATGTCACAAACACTAGTACAGTGGAATGAGCACCCATGCTTGCTAGGTATTCAAGACCATATAGATGACTACGCACCGTCATCGTCTTGTGGAGGTGAGGAAATAGACGGGGACTGTTCTTCGCGACAGCCAGGAGGGCGAGGGGCTTTCGAATGCAAGCAGGTAACTTCAGGATACTATCACCATGTATGCATCATGGAAATAACATTGAAGACATCGGAATGGTATACCTGAGTAACGCTTTGCCGTTGCCTTCCGCCGTACGGAGGTATTGCTGGGCCACGGCGAACTGTATGTTGAGAACTTCCCGGTAAGCCTTTGGACAAACCTAATAGGTCCGGGATGCGAAGTATTAGGTCTACTTCCGCCCGCTGCGCCGCAGCTATGACAGGATTTCAGGATTCAGGTGATTCCCTCCACCGCATATAATCCGACTGAACTCACGGTTCTCTGCATCCAATGCTCGTAGTATCTTGGAGTTACTCGACGCCAAACTTCTTACTGGGGGCGACCTAGGAACACGCTCGGGCTGTACCGGCCCCGATCCCGAGTCTTGCCACCTCTTCTCGTCTCTGGCCCCGTGTACGAGAGCGTTCAGTCCCCTCTTAGCGTGTGCAAGGGAGAATTCTGGTGGGCCTTTGGGTATGTTCTTCACCCCGTTTCCTGCTGGTCCGGCGCCCTTCCGTAAACCTGTCTTCAAGATCTCTAGGCGTTTCTTCCCGAAGTGGGCTCGCTGCGCCTTGCCGGCTGTGTCCTTGACTCGAGCGCGCGCTGCATTTCTATGCACGACAGGGATGTGCGCATATGCGGGGATCAATGGAGGTCACCTAGACGAAGGAGCAGTAAGTTACCGACGGTACGCACCTCTTCCCTCCCATATAGTTCGCCCCCGCCATGACGAGGATGACGTGCCTGCGATTAAATAAGACTCCGTTGGTGACTTGTAGAGGAGGGAGTTATGGCTTGGCAAAACTCAAACGGAGCTACGGGCGGCGAGAAGCATTGATGGTGGTAGTGGTCAGGATTGGGCCAGGAGATGGTGAGTCGCGAGTGCGGCACGTGTGGTGCGCATCCAAGCTTCACCGTCACGCAGAGGACCTTGTCTGCTCTGCCCACATTTACTCCACGTTTCTCACCGCTCTCTCGCTATGACTGTCGCCGTCGCTGCTGGGGAGAACGACGTCGAAGTCGACATTGGCCTCAGCCGTCTCTCCCTCCCCCTGGACTCGCCGAATATCCGCCCACGAGCTCTGGTACGCGTTGCTTCAGGTTCTACCTCTCAGCTTCCACTCGGACTAGAGGCCAGTCCTTCACAAAGTAGTCAACTCAAGTCCCCTTCGAGCCCGGAGCTCACCACAGGAGCTCTCCCGCCGGAATCATCCCATGGTCCTCGGAGGAAAGTGTCCCGATCGAGGACGCTGCCCCGCTTGCCGCCCGGGGCAATGCACAGGACGAGGTTGAGCCTAGATGGCCTTGCTATGGGTCCGGAGAAGGTCCTGAAACTCAGGAGGTGGATTTTGAGTTTGGTAACAGGTGAGTGAAGAGATCGTGTATCTCTAGGACACTTGTTGACAAGCTGGGTTATTGCTTCCAGTCAACTTCGACCTCGAGGTCGGACCTAAAATCACAAGCGTATACCCCCCACTTAGCCTATCGCATGCCGAGGCTCAAAATATGTCAGTAATGCATATAGGGCTAATACTTTCCTTGAGGTTAACATGTTCGTTAGTGCCTTTTCATCTTTCCCGGACTCTTCCCAGTTTGAGGAGGGCTCTCAAACGCATTCCTTCCGAATCCGCCTTCGAAATGAGGTTGAAGGGAAGAGTTGGGATACACAAGGCCCTCGGCCGACGACCCTTGACGGATTTCTCTACGGTTTCTCGTGCTTCACACGTACCAAGGATGCTTCGTCGAAACGTGGATACCAGCAGGTCCGTTGGAATATAGTCTATACGGACATTCGCGTGACGCTGCATATAGACCTCAATTGTCATAATAACACATCTTGCATACCCAAACCTCTTTTATACCCTGATCAGCAAACTTGCTCCAGCCTTCATGAATTATGGTGGACCTATGCTCGAAGCGGCGTGTCATAACATTTCCAGCTGGTACGTATGGTGGTTTTTGGTCGGAAGAATATAGTTGTTCTGATACATGTGGAAAAGAAGGCCAGATCCTATCCCTGGGACTAACGTTGAGCTTGGCTTCCTCGGTACTGTCATACACGTCGAGATGCCAGAGGCCATTGAGACCCAGCAGTCCATGTCTGCAGTTTCCCCAGCCCGGTTGAATGAAACAGATATCCAGGTAGAATCTCAGCTGACCTCTCCGCTGCGATCCCTTACGCGAGTGCTAGATTTTGGCTTCGATATGCCCATCCGAGCCCCCAATATTGGAGCATTTTGAGGCCGTTGTCTCGCACTTATGGTCAATATGGGAATGCGTGGTATTGAGCGAGCCCATACTTGTGTTTGGTCCTTCGCCGGTATTGACCAGTGCAGCAGTATGGTGGCTACGAGATCTCTTACGACCGGTAATCCCCATCTTACGTCGAAATTACCTTGCTTAGCCTAATGCCACTTCTTCAGATACCGCTTTCGGGGGATTTTAGACCATTCTTCACCATCCACGACGCGGACCATACGGCGTTGATCAATCCCCGAACACCTGCGTCTGGCCTGTTGGTTGGCGTGACAAACCCCTTCTTTGAGCGAGCATGCAAGCACTGGCCGAATGTACTTAGCTTAGGTCAGGCGCAGCCGTGAGTCTCCTAGGCTTTGGAATGACTCGTATATCGCCGTTTACACCTTCGGGTTCTTCAACAGGGCACCCCGTACACCCGCCAGTGCATTGAAGACTCCTCTCAGGAGCGGAGCACCATCACCGGGCTTTATAGTTGGACCGGCGCCAGGGTGGAAGTCCACTCACAAGCGATACACATCGCGGGACCACGCACTCTTGAAGCAGCTCGAACAAGCCTGTCGGGGTTCGGAATTTGCCAGTACGTCCAAAGTAAACTCGCTTGATCCATGTACCTAATCCCGTCGCACTATTCAGAGCGGGAAGCATCCGAAGCGTTGCGGAGGCACTTTACCTCGCGCACAACCGCTCTACTCGTTCCCCTCCAGCGATACCTCCAGACACTCATTCCTACCCCGAGCGAGTCTCGCTCAAATCTGTCGATACCGGCGAGGCTCAAGCCGTTCCACGACGCGGCTTTCTTTACTTCGCTCAAGGCCCACGGGTCGCCTCTGCCGTTCAAGAGCAACGCAAAGCAGCGAGAGTTCTATGAGCGCTGGCTTCGGACTCCTGCTTTCGGCGTGTGGCTGGGAAGGCAGGAGGAGGTTGTGCAGGGGGTATTGCGGAATCTCGCGTAGACGGAATCTTGGACGAGTTTCTTGCTCTTGTTGTATACCCTCTGGACACTGGTGTATTACCACTTCCTGTACACGAGAAGCTCCGCCATAGCTCTATGCAATTACTTGGATTAGGATGGACAATACGAGCACCGGCCATACATAGTGCGCAGGCATGGATCTAAAGCTCCATGCTCGCTATAACCCCGCACCTCCTCAGTTCTTCTTTCCCAACCCAACACGTCCGGCAGCGCTGCCAGACCCGCGCGAGGTGGCGGCGCTTGCGGTCCCCGGTACCTTCCAGCCGAGCCAGCCTACGACCACGTTCTTCGCAAAGATTTCCCCAAACCCGAGCATGACCCCGTTCACGAACGGGAGCAGCACGTTGATGGCGACACTGGAGAGCAGCGCGAGCGCACGCGTTTTCGGGCTCAGTGACGAGTCGAAGACGG
This sequence comes from Grammothele lineata, assembly GCA_002150815.3. Taxonomy (NCBI): domain Eukaryota; kingdom Fungi; phylum Basidiomycota; class Agaricomycetes; order Polyporales; family Polyporaceae; genus Grammothele; species Grammothele lineata. Next base: position 63,147 of record NDFF03000015.1, read on the forward strand.
ACACCGTCGCGGTACGCGGTGCGGGGACGGGCAGGTGCGCATGGTCGTCGTGCCCGTGATGATGGTGGTGGTGGTGCCCGTGACCATGTTGTGCACTGTGCGCATGCGCGCCCGAAGGCAGGTCCCGTCGAGTGGGGGCAACGGGCGAATGTGGGTCGGATGGGAACGACATGGACGGGAAGGAGGAGGTGAAGGAAGAGGTCATCGAATCCCATTTGTCCTGCTTGTTTGAATCGGGCTCCGAGTCGGGATTTGACGGAGGTGCACCGTGCTCGAGGGATGTCGACTGAGCCGCAGGTGCTCCAGGAAGGACAGCCTGGCCGGAGAGTAACGTGAGTCTCGGCCGCGTGCGGCGCGCGTTGCACGGCACGACGAGCGGTATGACCGCGAGAAACGACGTACCTCAGCAAACTCCTTCGAATGCCCACCCTGCGCCTCCCCGGAAACGAGGTCCCGCGCGTCCACCGGGCTCGGTGAGACGGGCACAGCAGACGACGTCGCGACGCTCCCGCCGAGGCTCTCCCAACCGCTGTGGGACTCGCTCAGCAGGCTCTGGCGCGTCTTGCCATCCTTGCGCTCCTGCTCGCGAATCGCCTCCCACTCCGCACGCTTCTTCTCCGCCTTCTCGCGTTGTTCCGCGGACTGCCGTCTCCACTCTGCAAGGTGGGACTCATATTCTTCCTTCCACACTGCCTCTGCAGACTCCGGCACGCCAGCACTGGACGACGCTTCTGGCCCGGGGGCTGGCGGCTGGGTTGTGGGTTCCGGGGCAGGTGGAGGCGAAGAGGGTGTATCGGACGGCGATTCGGGCGCTGCCGACTGGCGAGGCAAGGGGGTCGGGCTGAAGGCCGTGGAGAGCGCAGACTTGTGCGTCGTTTCAGCAACAGGTAGATTAATATGGAGCAAAGCGTGAGTAATGACACACCTGGAGGAGGTCTTCCTCTTCGCTGTTCAAGTGCTCGGACATAGTGGAAGCGGGCGCACAAGTTAGAAAAAGAGAGAAAAGCCGGGAGTCGGGACGTCGACGAATGCGGCGCAAGTTACGCGACTTTCGCGAGATCGAGGCGCAAAGGATATTCGTAGACGCGCTTCGTAGACGCACATGGTCCTCCCCTACCCAAAAAGCGTCACCTGAGCGATTCGAACACTCGCGGGCAAAGCCCAACCGCTGAATGCTTAATAGCAGGCGATCCCGTTAACCACTCCGGCAAAGTGACTTAACTACAGCTACTTTCAAAGCCGACATATCGCGCCTCTTGGTCAAGCTCTCGGAACGCGTTACCCTGTGGCAGCTGTGCAGCAGCCGTCATAGTGCGGATCAGGCTCCTAGAACCAGGCGTCGATAGCGTTCTCGTTCCCAAAATACGATAGCGGGGGTAGAGTTTTTGTACTATACCGAAAAGGCAATGTCAGAAACCTGTGATGAGGTAATATGTCATGGACGGAGAGTTACCGGATATATCACGAACAAGGGAAGAGAACGCTATACGACGGCTGGCACATTTCGTATGCCCGAGATCACCGAACATGAGCTCCGACTCGCGAGCCTCGAAGCGACCACTCGTGTCCTGGCGCCCTTTGTCACACACTCTGAAGGCGTGTTACGCTGATCATCCAGCGCGAGACCTGGTGCTTCGTCGCCAGCTCCAAAAGTTGGACATTGTTCTGAGTCTCCAAACAGCAAAGGTGAGTGTGTGCTCGAAGCGTGAGCACGCGGGGACCTCCCGATGACTATGTGTGAGGTGAAACTCCAGGCTTAGCGTCACGCGGAAATCGCAACTGCCACTGGTAGTAGGCTCAACGAATCGAGACTGGGAGCCACTCGCCGCTTTGACTACGTTGCACCCGGCGATGGAATAGCACCGCCATGCGTACAACGTGTCCTCAAAGGTTCGCTGTGCCCCGCGCCGTAGTCGCCCCGCGCGTGCGCTGAAAGGATGTGTGACGCCGCGCGCGCGCGATCGTCCGACACCTGACAA
>NDFF03000016.1:0-130663 GCA_002150815.3 Grammothele lineata
GGAATATCACCTATTCGACGATATACGAGCACTCATTGACCCTGCCTTCAGACAGGGCCAGTACTGTTAAGGCCCCTAAACGCCGTACGACCCCTCCAAAGCCACGCACGGTCCCCAAAAAGATCTCTCCCAGACCACCTGTCCCATCTGAAGGCGAGGTATTGGGCCACGGGGGTGTCGACACGGTCAGGAGGGCTGCCCAGGCGGAGGGATTAGCGCGGCCGTCGCAGCTGCTTACAGGTAAGTCACGACAGAACAAACAAGCCCTTTTAAGACCGCGACCTGATACTATCTTCTATGAGGCGGCTCAACATGCGCTTCAAATCCACGTCCCCGGCATACATATACCGCTCTCCAATGCCCTCCCCATCCATCTCATCACGCAGGACCTTCGTCCTGCTCCACGCTCACCGACCCACGGACGTCTCAAGCAGCGCAGGAGTATTACCTCGCTGCTATCAGGACACGGCCCCCTCCTCTCGACATCTTGGAGATGTTCCCGACGTCTACAAGGTACACGAGCGACTGCTCGCCAACCGCTCTTCTCGACGAGCTGTACACTGTTCATTCCACCACCAGCACCAACGCCGCTACGCTATCTCTAGGCTTCTGGCACCCTCCTCCCGACCACCCATATACCACGACGACGCTGACCGTGGCGCAGGACGACGCTCTACACGCCACCAACCGCGCCTTTCTTGACCTCCCGCAGGACTTACTCGTCGCGAGCTTCCCCACCGCGGCCAGCTATCAAGACATCGTCGCGCGCGGGCTTGCCAACACGTGCGGTCCAGACCGCCGCACCTCTCTCGCGACGCTCTCCCGCACTGGACGGATCGTGCGCGGTAGATGCGTCGCGAACGCGCTCAGTTACGGGTACGCGCGCGTAGTCGCCCCTGCTACGGGCTCTGCCACGGGGTTGGAAGGGATGTCTGCGGTGGCACCATCGTCAATGGACGTGCGTGAACACGCGGAACGTATCCGAGGCCGCGGTGGGCTTGGAGCGGCTCGCGCGCCGTATTACAGGACGTCGCCCGTGCGCGAGAGGTATTTGGCCCTGCCATGATCACACTACCTGGTATCCCAAAACGTCCACAGCGGAGGGCTCGGGGTTCGCCTTTCATTAGCTATGGACCTTGCTTGCTGAGTTCTGATATTGCTGTCCGTTGAGAATGCTTGTCCAGTGTCTGTTTGCTTTTGTCCGTACATGTGCTCTGTCTATATGCTCTATCCGATCCGCACAATCCTCTCATACTAGTCCAAGCTCTTGTTCTGTCTCGCAAATATTTTGCATCTATCACCTGTGTATCCGCCTTAGCATAATCGAATCGCACGTCGCTCTCCACGCACATCTAGTGCGATCTACACGGTAGTGCGCTTGTCCACCATTTAGTGCTTGACGTCCAAATCTTCTCACTTACGCTCGTCATCCGATCCCAAAATATTACCCGCCTGGAGGACTGAGATGTAGTAAGTAGCTAATTCGGTACCCGGTGAGCTGAGGGATGCTTATCCCAGAGGTAGAGAGTAAGTGAAGAAGGCATGCCCACCAAGCACGCAATAAGTATTGCGAAGTGGTTGTTGTTACGCCGTCACTGCGCCGCCGGTAACTTTAGTCCACTCGCAATTACTAGTAGCATGCGATCCCACCACACTCGCGCGCGTTCCGAGCAACGCTGAACTAGACAGACAGGCAAACTGTCAGTATAAATCATCTCTGGGAACGTCGAAGCCCACCTACATCACTCCAGGCGGCACCAAGGTATGTTCACGCACGCACAACCATCGCCGCCCACGGACGTCAACCTGTGGCCCATGCGACGTCTGCGTACGAAGGAACCCTGGAGGGTAAGAAAGAAGCCATTAATTACCGCGACATCTCTTCATCTTGATACGCGATGTAAACTACTTACACGTCGATCAACAGAAACTTGTCGACAAGAAGCAGGCTCGCCCGACTTCGCCGCGCTCCCAACGTTGAACGTTGACGTCGAATCGTTTGATCGACAGCTGTGATCACCCGCCTCCCCGGCACGCCCACCGTACCCACTGCCAGTGTCCTCGTGTCATGCTACTAGGAGTAGTAAGACGCCCTGATACCCCGCGGAGGGAAAAGAGAAGAGATGCAGCCCATGTGCACATATCCATACACTGAGCGCCCAGACGACCCGGAAATTCACATAAGGGACCCCGGAAAAAGCACGTTCCGGGTTTTCACCCCGGAATTTTGACCAAACGAGGATATTACGGGGTGAAAAATCCAGGGTAGGACAGAGGAAATAGCACTGTAAGCGAAGGTACGAAAACCCTCTGTTGTAGTCGCGGAAATTCCACGTCCAGAGAGCAGAGGAATATAACACTCTAATATATGCTTGGGAAAACCGTGTAATTTCCGCGGTTCAAATTGAGCACTACTAGAGGGGTTGACAATGAGGCCTGATGTCGCAATTTACTGGTGTGATTCCCTAGCTTGCTTGTCTCGCTACTAAGTTGCATCGAAGGAAGCAACTCGATGATGATTCAATCTACTACAACTACAAGGTACACATCAACTGGGTCGTTCTAATAGGTATGTGTCCGCGTCAGGGTCGCTTGTACGAGTCGCCATGCTCCTCAGCGCTGCCGTTGCACTCGCACTTGTGGCGATACCCCTGCAAGGCGATGTACGAGCCCGCAGACCTGGAGCATACAGCAAGCTTGGGCGGAAGCGCAAGAAGGGAGTCGGAGCGGTAGAGGATCGGTACGAGAGGGACTCACCACTGCTGAGATTACACTCCTCTTCAGACCTGCATATGTGTCAGCTCACTCGCACACGGCGAGATAAACAACACATTGACAGCATGCCTACACTCAGTGACCTCCAAAATGCACCCGGCAACAAATAACCTACCCACGGGCCCGCCACGCCTGCCTCGACACTCTCCCTCCTGTGCCTTCGAATGAAGAGTAATCACTGCTACTCACTACCTTCGACGCGGCAATCTTGAGTGGTGTCTGAGCCCAATCTGGATCATGATCCCCATCGGTGCGCCCGAACGGTCCCGAATTGGGGGCTCTACGCCCGCGCCTGCACCCGCGTTGTGCGCGACATGCGGGGTTCATGCGTTCACCGTGCGCTCGCTGCTCTGGTGGGGTAACGTGATAATCACAGCAGTGGTAGACATTAACGTAGAGTGACACGACACACACCTATGTTGTGCAGCCGCCCAGTGTGCCGTGCTCCTCGACTCGGACGCACCCCCGTTCTCCTGCGGTACCTATCGAGTCATGATAACGCCGTGAACAGCCTGAAAAATTGACGTCGCTAGAGCTGTATATATGGATGGTCAGTAGCAGCAGTGTGGCATGATAGGAGCGTCTACTCACAGAGGTGGTACTAACGAGCGCCGCCGCAATCGCCGTGGCTGATGTGCTCCGGACAGTTTGCAGGTGTGAGGGTACAAGGAGTGGCACACAGCTTTCAATGCCATGGAAGCACCAACAGACATGGGAGGAGGGCAGATGGGGGATGGGGTGGCAGCGTGTCGCTGCACAGTCGGGACTTGCTCTACTCAGCGCAAGTCTCATTGAGCCTGCCCTAAACTCCTTACCAAAGCGCTGACGCGCCTGACGGGCGCGCCACGTCACCTTCGCTCTTCATTCTACTCCGCTCCCTTACAGTCTCTTCTTCTCGTTTCCCCTTTGTCAGGTCTCGTACATGCAAGTTCTCAAAGAGCGCGGCCAATTCCCACTGTGACTCCTTTGCGTTCGCAGTCCAACTTATATAGCAACGAGCACTCGGCTCTGGGAGTGTGCTATCTGGGCGGTTGCAGTTCGTCCCGGTATGTCTTTCACTACTCGATGCCCGCACCTTATACGTTCAAATGAATGTGCATCAGGGTTAGGGCTCGGCCCTCCATCTCTGCTGCCTCGTACGTTCTGCTCAGCAATGGTGAGTGGGATTCCTTTACGGTATTCAGTTTTCGTATTGATATTCTGCCCGGCGCTCTTCCTTTAGAGGTGATGTGTGTCAGGATCCTGGCACCCGTGGTAGCAGTGGTGGTGGCTAGGAGAATGGTGGGGAATCGGGCGCGGATGAGCAGGATGACCGACGAAGCCCCGCCTCCCAAGAAGCTGCGTCGCAGCTTGTCGTGCCGGTGTGCGTCTAAGAGCTGCTCTTGGGCAGCGTTCGAACCCAAGGACGACGATATTCCCCTCCCCGAGCTGTGGTTTCGAGTACGGTAACAAGCAGCGTTAGCGTCGTGCGGAGGTACGTATACACGACAGCGCTCGCTCAAGTCTGCTTCCTTGGACTGCGTTATGTACAATGTATTTGTTTCGTAGATAACTAATATACAAAATTACATTTGGATAGTCTCTGCGATCCTCGCCTCCTTGTCAGTGCGAGTTCGAGCTCCATCATTGGGCTGAATTGTATAGGGTACCATGCTGGGCACACTACCGCGGATTTTCTTGGGGCGTCGACCGAGGAAATCGACAAGCAGATAACGCGGGCAGCACACGCGGAATTTCCTAGGCCGATAACCGTGGAATTCAATGTCAGAGGTCGTACAATCCCACAGAGGAAATCGGTCACGGCACGCAGGATTTCACGCGTCCAAATTACAGGTTTTCACCCCGTATATTCCACGGCAAATGAAGAAATTCCTCTGTTTTACCCTGTGTTTTCCGGGGTCCCGCACGCGGGAATTTCCTCTGGTATCAGCCTCTCGGTGATATATCGTTCTATCTACCAATTAAGGTTACACGGGCGAGGGAGGGAAGACAAAATACATGGACAACCAACCAAGAAGACGTAAACGTAGTCGAGTGGGAGCAAGTCATAGTAAAAGGAGAGAGAGAGAGACAGAGAGAGAGAGCCGAAACGGAAGGGGGATCACGAACTCGAGACGAGGAAACCGCCGCGGCGCGGGAGGGCGACCGCAGCGGGCGCAGCCCAACGTTCACATCGACCACGGATCCCATGCACGCGCCATAGAGGATCAAGAACCGTTACGCAACGGGGAGCACAGGAGAATCTGCGTGCACAACGCGGAACGACAGTGACATCCACCCAGAGAACGCAGGCGGCGGACGCGATAGGGCTAATGGGGGTACTGATAGGGTACTGATACTGCCTGACACCAAACTACGGTGGAATCGACGACGGGGACGACGAGGGTGCTAGATACGCGTAATAGAGCAGGAAGCGCGAGAGGAAATACATAGTCACAGGGAGAAACGAGGGGCGCGCGGGCGGCGGACGAGACGAGACGAGTTCGTAATGGGGACAAACACAAACGGATGGCAGACCATGAGGAGCTGAAGGAAAGACGACGAGATAGAGAGGACAAGCATCGACACAGAAACGCAGGGAAAAAGCCACGTTCGCGGGCGAGCGAACGTGGGGAATGTGGTAACGCGGGGTGATGGGTGTGGAGACTGGGATGTCAGACAAGACGATAAAAGCGCTAAGGAGCTGTCGAGAAGGAGGGTGTGCTGTGAGTAAAAAAACTCAATAGATACACATAGAAGGAGCAGTGGACGCGCGCGGCGACGACGGCGATAGCCATCACTCGCGCGCGACCCAGTCGTTGCTGCGCGACACGAGCTCAATCGAGCTGTCGATCGTCCAGAACAGACGCTCGATCGCACTCCGGCCGCTCCAGCTCTTTTGGTCACGGAGGACCTTGGCCTGCGAAGGACCCCCGTCAGCACATCTGCAAGCTGGAACACACCAAAGAAAAAGCCCACCTGCTGCGCCCCAAAGTTCCTCTGGTCGAGCGCGAACGAATCCACCTGCTCGTCCAGCGCCTCGGACAATATCTGCAGGTCATGCATGATCGCCTGGATCGCGCGCACCGCGGACAGGGTCAACATCTCCTTCCTGTTCCTCGCCGTGCCCGCGCCCCCGTCGCGGTTCGGCGGGGGCAGTCCCTGCGTGATGTTCTGCAGCACCGTGTGCAGGATCCTCCTCGTCTCGCCCATCAGCTTCTGCGCCTGCGGCACGTTCCGGCGCGAGACGAGCACGAGCATGCGCGTGACCATGTCCGACGCGAGGAGCTCCATCCGCCTGCGCACGATGACCGGGTCCGAGCCGGCGTTGGCCGGGGTGCGCGGGCGCGAGCCGGCGTTCGGGAGGAGCGTGACGGTGAGGAGGACGGGGTGCGCGAGGCGCGAGACGTGCTTGGCCGCGTTCGGGTCGAAGAACGCGCCGTCGACCTCGAACACGGGCACCTCGTCGATCATGCGGTCCATCATCCCCTCCGCGAGGTCGGGCAGGTCCCCGATCGAGAGCGCGTCGAGGCCCATGCGCTGGTTGAACACGTCCGTCGCGTTCAGCGAGCGCGGCGAGTGCGCCGCGGAAGGGTGGTGCAGCGCGGACACGGGGCTGATCGCGACGTCGCTGTTGTCGAGCTCGAGCTCGACGAGCATCTCCTTGCGCTCGCCGTAGCGCAGCTCGCCGACCTCCACGTCCACGTCGCGCCCGTCCGAGGAGAGGATGGCGAGCGGGCCGCCGGAGACCTTGCGGATGCGGAAGCGGTTCCCGTCGACGATCTTGAGGTGGAGCTTCATACTCATGAGCCCGATGGACATCATGCCTCCGATGCAGCCCGCGAGGCAGTCGCGGAGGTCGTACCAGTCCTTGACGAACGTGTACGTCCCGCTCGTGTGGTTCGAGATCAACCAGAGCGACGCGGGGTCATGCGAGCGGCCGTAGCCGAACGAATGGATCGGCACGTTCGCGGCCTCGGCGCGCGCGAGGACGAGGTCCATCTGCGCGCGCCGCGTCGTCTCGGACGAGTCGCTCACGAGCACGAAGCCCGTCACCGGGTTCCGCGTCTTGCGCTGCAGCACAACGTCGAGACCTGTGTGCGTCACGGCAACGATCAGTCAGGCGCCTAACAGCAGCAACACCCCCAACACCCCCAACAACAACAACAGACAAAGACAGCGACGTACCGTTATTGACAGCCGTCACAACGTCCGTCTTGTCCTCCTGAGCCCCCCTCACCAGGAACTCATCCTCAAACTCCTCGCGCCTTCCAATATCCTCCATGAACCTCACGAGCCTCTGCCGGCTCTGCGGCTTCCCCACGTTCAAGAACGGCGTGCGCCTCACCCGCCCGCCCATCCCCACCTCGAACGTGACGACGCTCAGCCGGTCCTTGGCCGCCATCGACGCGAGGATGAAGTCGAGCGAGGTCTTGATCACCCGGATCTTGAGCGCCGCCGTGCTGGGCGTCGCGTTCGGCCCGGGCACGGACACGACGAGCACGAGGTCCGTGGGCGCGTGCGGGAGGGGCTGGAGCGAGTTGCTCGGGCCCGCGGACATGTGCGGGGCCACGAGCGGCGTAGGGGACGCGTCCGGCCAGCGCCCGAGCTCGTCGTCCTCGTCGAGCGTGCTCAACTTCTGGTGCGAGTGCTGGTGCTGGTGCTGGTGCGGGTGTTGGTGCGGGTGTTGGTGCTGGTGGGAGGAGGAGCCGAAGCCGGCGCCGCGCCCGGCGGCGGATCCGTACGACGTGTTAGACGAGGCCGTCGACCGCGCGGAGGAGGAGCCGCCGTGCAGCAAGCTGTCGGCGGCGGTACTGACCGTGGTGCCCGTCGTGCTCCCGCTCAGCATGCGCATCGCCTTCTGGCTCCCGCCGAACTCCTCGCTCAGCATCCGCGCCGCCTTCGCGCTCCCGCCAAACTCCTCCAGGTCCGGGGAGCGCCCGTACTCGTGCTGCGACTGCGCCTGCGAGGACGGCGGCGCGTGCTGCTGCTGGTAGATCGAGACGAGCGCCTGGATGTGCGCCTTCCACGTCTCGAGCGAGGACCGGTCCTTGAAGATGAGGATGAACGAGTCCAGGCGCTCGTCCTCCATGTCGATCGTGAGGCTCAGCTCGCCCGCGACGGACGTGTCCGTCACCTGGCGGATGTGCCGGATGTAGATGCGCCCCTTGAGGCGCAGCACGCCGCGCTGCGCGCTGCCCCCGTTGAGCGAGCCCGACCCGGTACCGTCCCCGAACGCGGACGCCGCGCTCGCCGAGGACAAGAGCCGGCCGAGCGAGCGCTTCTTCTCCTCGACGACGCAGATGATCGCCTCCTTGAAGAGGTACACGAAGAACTCCCTCACGAGCGCGTCCCGGCGCACGCTCAAGAGGTCGTACATCTGCAGCGGGCCCAGGCCCGAGAGCGGGTGGCCCTTCCAGTCGATGATCCTGTTCCGGAGGTCCTCGGTGATCGCGCTGAACGGCGAGTCCTCGTCCTGCAGGATGATCTCGCGCTCGGGCGGGGACTGCGGGATGAGCGGGTCGCGCGAGGCCGACGGCGACATGTGCCGGGAGCGCCCGGACTGCTGGTCCATGGGAATCGTCCGCCCCTGCGGGGACATGGTGTAATCGCCCGGTTGCGAGCCCGAGTGCACCGAGTGGCTGCTGCTTCCATCGCGATACATCCCAGGGCTCTTTGGGGACGAATACGAGTCCGGGTGGGGCATGACGGAACCGGGAACGTGCGTGCTCTGCCGCTTTCCGGGGAGCTCGACGACGACAAGGCATGTCAACGGCTGGCTTGCCTCCGCGGTGCGTGTGAGCGTCGGGAACTCGGACTGGACGTGGATGGAAGGCGCGACGACGTAGTGCGACTGCTCTTGCGCCGCGGCGTTGTGGCTCTTGTGGTCCACCTGGTCGTCCTCTGTGGGATCGAAAGGCTTCTGTGGAGTCGCGCCGCCCGCTCGGCCGTTGAAGGAGCGTACGGAGGGCGAGTCGCGCCCGGGGAAGAGCGAAGGAAGATTAGGGTTGCCCATACCCGTCAGGGCCGCCAGTTCTGCCGAACGTCAGTCAGCACGGAGTAGGGTATTCTAGCCGCACACGGGACGCACTATTCGATTTCCCCCCGTCCCCGTCGCCGACTTTCATCGGCCTCCTGCATACGCCGCATACACCGAGGTTCGACTTGCGGATGACGCCCCCGTTGCGGGACGGGCCGGGTGGAGGACCGTACACGGCCGTAAAGCATGCCTGTAGCGGAGCATGTTAAGCGTGTCTGCGATCGAAGAGTCGTGGGCAATAGAAGAGCCATGCAAAAAAGTGCGGCACTCTCAATGAACCAGGACAGACCCCAAGGCGCCGTCGCCCCCAAACTCCCCCCGCGTGCCGGCGGCATTCGCGAGAGAAAGAGAGAGAAAGGATGCTCGCCCGCAGGCGACTAGTGGAAGCGAGGGCGGGACCACCAGGGTCGGCAACCACAAAAACCACCGAAAACCAGCGGGCGATATTCAAATCCGGGCAGGCCATTCAAAACGGGGCTAGCGCGAGCAGCCGCGGCGGCCCCGATCTTACCAAATGCGGCAGAGCTCACGGAGATTGTGGAGGAAACACATCCGCCTGCACCCCCGCGCTCGTTTGCTTCCATGGCGCATACAGGGCGTCGGAATTAATGACGAGGGGAGAAGAAAGCTCGGAAGCGAGAAGCGGGGGCCCTGGGCGGGCGTTGGCCCGCATTATCGGACGCTAGGGCGTCCGCGGGGCGCTGACACGCGCGCGTAGCAGACGAGCACTGGGAAGCCCGATGAAGCGCGGCGCGCCATGACATGGCGAGACGGGCACAGGAGCCCTACGGGGTGTCTTGGGGTGAAGGGAGCGGGGGCCCGTCTTACGCGAGGGCCGACCGACTGCGGGAGATACGGAGTCTCGCCCGTCGCTCGAGCGCGGTGGTGGGAAATGCGCAGGGCGACGGAAAACTAGGACGACCCGCAGACCTTCGGCGAGGTCGGGCAGCACGCAACAAATCCGGTGACAGAAGGGGGAAGGAGGATCGGGAGCGGGAGCACAATAGGACGGGGAGAGAAGACGCACCTCATGCAGGGCATGTCCGCACTCTGGAACAATGTGGGGCTTCTCTCCGGGGAGCCTGAAGCTGGAGCTGAGAGGCTCGAGGCAGACGGGGCACTCGTCTTCGTCGTCGGACACGTCGTGGCTGGAGACGACGGGGAGCGGGGCGGCAACCATGTGAGCGTAGGGGTGGAGGCTGGCGGTGTCTGGGGCGGAGGTGTAGGACGGAGGCTTTGCAGAGGACGAGCCGGAGTAGGCGGAGTGGAGAGAGGCGGCAGAGGGAGCGCGGTGTGGAGAGCGTTGGAAGACGGAGCGGACGGAGGCGGCGAAGGAGGAGGCCTTTGGGATAGGCGTCCTGGGCGAGAGGAGGGGAGAAGGAGGGAGGTGGTGATGGGAGTCGGAGTGATGAGGGAGCTGGGTGTGATGTCGGACGGGCGTGGTATTCGAGTTCTTCGGAATCCAGCCTGACTGAAAATCCGACTTCATGCGAGTCGCACGCGCAGGGGCGTCGGAAGAAGCTTGAGACTCTCAGGGGAGGAAACGAGCGGGAGGCGGCCAAGGGCGAGCGATCCTGGCCGCGGCGTGGGCGGTAGCGGTCGCGGGAGAGGTCAACTTGGGTCGCTCTCAGCCAAGTCCCTCCTCCCGCCTGTAAATTGCGCGCGACCAGCCGATCCAGATCTCACCGCCCTTGTCCCCGCCCAACACCCATCGCGGGGTCGCCATGAGCCCGAGCCCGCGCAACCAGCGCACCCACCGTTCTCCCTTTCCTCCCTGCGCCCGCCCCGCACGGGCAGCAGCGGCACTCGAGAGGACGACGGCGCGGGCACACGTCGACCATCCAGATAATTATTCCTCAGCGACCACGGGAGCAGTCCGCCCTGACATGCCATATCCGGACGGTTCTCCGGCGCGGCGGACGGCGGACGGCGCCCCGGCCGTTCCCCGCGGCCCCTGTCTCGCGCTGCTTCCCAGTGCGTCTGCACATCATGCTCTCTGTCACGTCCCGGGCAATGTGCGCTGCCCGCCCTGAGTCTGACGTCGACGTCCGACGCGCCCGACATACGCGGCTCAGATTCAGAACGATTCAAGCCAGTTTGCGCAGGACACGCCCGATCGTGGACTGGCCTCGATCACCCGATGGTGGCGACGAATAGCCGGGTTCAGCACTAACGACTCTCAACGCTCCATCCTCTCTCTCGCGTACGTCGCTGCCTGCTCGACTTGTCAATCCTCCTCCTCGGGATAGCCAGCGTCTGCCACTCAGACGTCCGCCGCATGCCCCTGTCCATCCAACTGAGCCGCAGACGCAACAACCCCCGTCTTCGCCTTCGTCTTCGCACGGGAAGCCCCGCCGGCCCGTCTCGGCCCCCTCTTCGACTCTCGACTCTCGCCACCGCCCCCAGGCCTCCGAGTCCGCGTCTCTGATCTTCCTCGGCCCCCGGCGGCGGCGAGCGGCGGCCTCTCCCTAACGTTGCGCCTGCACATGGCCGCCTTCGCTGGAAAACTCTACTCGGGCAGCCGGCTGATCCCGAAGGGCCTCATACCCCGCGCACCCTCCTCCGCGCAGCCCTGATCACGAGCTCGTCCGTAGCGTCCGTGCAGCGGACTCGGAAAGTCGAACAGCTTTGCGGCGTCGAGGACCGTCCGACGCGTCTGATCATCGTCGTCCCCGTCAAATCAGACCTCGCAATTCGACTGATCATCCTCGCATCAGGCACCCATGGTGTCTGACCGAGTCTTGCCTCAGACCGCTCCCCGACGCGCGTCACTACGCGGTGGCGTGCGTTATCATATGTACGCACACATACACATGTACACGTCGACGTCTCCCTCAGCGGCAACCCCGAGATCTGCGCACCGCCGCCTGCCGAGTCGCCGACGCGAGGATGCCCTCTCGCGGCTCGCCTCAGCCAGTGCCACGGCTCGGGCGTTCCCAGCATCAGACGCGGGAACACCGTACGCTCCCTCCTACAGAACGGGTCCATCACCGACCGTTCGCAGAGCCGCTTCTGCGCTCCCACGCGCGCCCTACCAAAGCCCCCGCATTGCGCACCCATCGTTGCGCAGAAGTGATGGCCCGCCGCGAAGTCTGATCACGCACGGCTGCTCACGTATACCCGCAGCGACCCTAGCTATGTGGTATAGGACCCCCGAGCGAGAGCGCGTCGTAAGTACTGCGCGAGTGCTTATCCAACGAGGAACTGTGCGTTGACTCTGGACGGGGCTGGGCTCTTCCGAGGTACGTGATACGTGTCTTCGACATGCAGATATGGCTCAACGGTCATAGGCAGAACTCTAACCATCGTGCAGTCTATGACGACGTCATGGGCCCATCCCTCCAACGTCCCAACGTCCCAATCGCCCATTCCGGCGTTCCGGCGGGAGTGCCCGTGCGCTGCAAAAGTCGGATCCCCCTGTACGGTTCCTGGGCTTCTGCGGTCTTGACGCGCTGAGCGTCCGCTCTCTTGGGGAACCAGTCGAAGGAGGCCGAACTTCGAATGGGTTGCACACGCATATACGTCAACGGCCGCTTCCATCAAAACGCTATCATTGCGGTTCGTCCAGCGTGACCTGGTCATCGGGCCGGGAGCTGATAAACCTATCGAGGAATTGTGGCCAAGTTGCCGACAACATGGGATGTGGTGTCCTTTCATCGTTCCTGTAGCCACGAACATTCATGAACGACAGGACCACCCGCTCTCAAGACGACTAGCCCTAATCCCGGACCACACACATACACACTCTCGCAACCGTAGCGCAAAGCACAGCGCACCCACTGATCCCGTCGCGATCACCCCAGATACGTATATAGGAGAAGCAGCAACATCCGCATACCCGCGCACACCCGCGCGCACGTCCTAGCATTTAACCGCACTGCTCCTGATCAGCAACCTCTTCTCCAGCGTTCACGTTCACAGCCCCGGGCGCTCACAGCGATACTATGCCCGGGGTCAGCGTACCATGCAACATTCACCCGGTTTACCTCGCCCACCCCGCCGATCTTCCTTCTTTCCCCACGTTTCCGACACGAATGTTCCCTCGCAGATGATTTCCACGGCCCGTGTATTGCATGTACGATCTCGTCAGCTCCGAAGACGACGGACGAGCCATGGCGTGTGGCAGCTGGAAGATTGTCAGTAACCCTCCCGGACACCGTCACGTCTATCTGGCGTTGCCGCTTCCGCGCGGTGCCCGCCTGCTGGTTACGCGTACACATGCATATACCAACTCCACGCGCTTCCTGTCTTTCAGGCTTCAAGTTGTATTTTCTCAATTGACTGCTCTCCTCCGCCGGCGCCGCCTCCCTGACGTTGACGTCTATGATGGAAAAAAAACGCCATCCCGTCCCGCAAAACGCGTATGGTCACGGTACCGGACCCAACCCGAAGTTTCCGGCGGCTGCGCGGCGCGGCGCAACTCCAAACCTCAAAGTCAAACTTCCGCCAGTCTGTCTCGCTTCCGGTCATTGACGTCTTTGCGTCATCCTCTTGCGCTAACGCGCCATCGAACGCTCCGACGTCTGGTCCAAACGTCCGCAACACCCACAAATTCGAAAGGCTCGCTGAAGTTCGTGCCTTTCAAGTTTTTGCCTCCGAGTCGGGCACAGCCACCCGCGCGGGGCGCCCTGTCGATCGCTATCAGCCTCATCATATGCATCATATTTCGCGACGATGAGTACCCAGCCGGCGTTTCGTTGAACGTTGAGCACTTGCAACGTGAGACGCTGACGAGCGGGTCCATCGAAGATGCGCGCTTCGCAGGGTGTTCCGTTGCATGCGATCGGTACGCGCCTGCCGCGGGTCACTGGGTGAGGTCTAGATAGCGCGCGCGCTCTGAGTTGTTGTGGTCGACTCGCGTCGCCCGCGGACCTTCGATGGGGCCGCGCTCTCCAACATGAAGTCGACCCGGTCCACCTCGTCGACGCTCAGCGCAGCGCGTCCCTCCATCGCGCACCCCTTGTCCTCGCCGCACCCCCGGCTGACAGCCCGCCCTCGCGCGCCTCACGCGCGCTGCCAAGCGAGCGCGGCGGCGGCCCCGTCGACGCTTCTCGCTCCGTCTGGCCCCCCGGTGCCGCCGACCAACCGCCATCGGGCGTCCAACATCATATACGCTTTACACGCTTTACACTTCTTTCTTTGATGGCTTCCGCTTGGCGGGACTGTACATTCGTCGCTAGCGAACATCGAAGATTCAAAGCTCAGCTTTGGACCTGGTTCGTCATCTTTTCCCTTTATAATAGTTGACTTTATGTGCTGGCACTGGTGGCTTCCGGGCGAAACGGCACTCGTTCGAACTTCGAGGTCGTTAGCCTGCTTCGGAAGGTACGCGCGCTGGCGGCTGCGTCATTCGGTCCGTAAGTAAGATCTCGGGAAGCCGGGGTGGTTGCGAGGGTCCCGTGCGGCGAAGCGCTGGCGCGGTCCGATGCGCGCGCAGAACTTCAAAACTTCCAGGTTGAAGTGTTGACGTTGAGGTCTGGACGCGCGGGAGATCGTCGGGGGGACGGGTGTGCTGGAATTTAGCGCTGTTTGCTAGCTTGTGAGAGGGAAAGAGTCGTGTAGCTCGACAGCCTCGAGTCCGCCCTTCAGACGGCAAGAAACACG
Source organism: Grammothele lineata (assembly GCA_002150815.3). NCBI lineage: Eukaryota > Fungi > Basidiomycota > Agaricomycetes > Polyporales > Polyporaceae > Grammothele > Grammothele lineata. The sequence goes on from NDFF03000016.1 coordinate 14,399, forward strand.
AATCATATGCCGAGGAGAAGCGCGCTAGACCGTGGCCACTTTCAAGATGAGATGATTTGGAGAGATGGAGGTTCTATCAGCAGCTGGATTCTATTCTTCTAATATGTGGGTCCCCTTCCGGCAGTGGCCAACCGCCAAACTAGAGACGTAGTCAGTCCCGGCCTAGTAAATCAGTGAAGATTTGCCTTCAGTCGTTACTACGGATTCAAAGACCCCGCAATTGGTCCGACTTGACCCTAGTTGAGGGATGTAAATTCAAAATTGAGGCTCTCAAACTTTGTTGGCATGTGCCGTGTGGAAGGAGCTGCTAGCCTGCTAGACTTTCACGAGAGACGAATGAAGGAATAGCAGCCTTTCCTCCTTTTCGTTCGTCCTCCGCTTCCGCCCTAGCTATCGGCACATGTACCGATCCTCCAGAGTCATCCAACGCGCCGATATTTCTCGATTGTCTCCCCACTCACCTCTCCGCGGTTTGTTTCTCCATTGTTTTTGGCTTCTTTCAACGTCCGACCATGACTTTCCTTCTGTTTATTGGGGAATCTCGCTGACACCGACTTTCATTTCGCGCAAGAGGAAGTCAAGTCGGACGCCGAAAGAGCGGGATCACGCCGGACAGATATTATCCTTGGAGCGGACCCCGTCTGTGGTAAGTAGTAAGTACGTGCTATTGGCACAAGGTAGTACTTAATAGTTATTGAAAATATATGAACCCGCCGCCCACGTTTTGCAGTGAAACGGAAAGATTGCAGCAGGTGACATGCGGCAATATGTACGTCTTGGCGTGGCTACGGGCAGTAATATTGTCCAACGCGCCAACGCGTCAAGTGACGGGACGAGGAGTATGATACGAGACAAGCGCCGGGGTTGATGAATTACCCTTAAATGGTAAGAGCGCCTTGTGCGCAGATTCAATCTCCGCTGTGGCTGAGAGGTCGCGTTCCCGAGGGCGATGACGACTGCGCGCTGCATGATGTTGACGAGGAACTTCGAGAAACACTGCTCGCAGCACGACCAACCTTAGCGCGCTCGCCGTTCGCTCAGAGCCATCATCCTTAGAGCGCACCGAGGTCTTAAGAAACCTTATCGACACGCTGCGGCACAGGCTAGTGTTTAGGGGCTGACCGCTTCGACACTCCGAGAAGCCAAGCTTGTGGACCCTTGGCAATCTCACCGCCTCTGCTGCGACGCATACTCGACCTGCTCTTTTAATTCCCCGCGCATAAGGCGTCTTTCGCAGAAACTTCTTCGAGACTTCCCGCCCATGTCCTCCGCAGAAGACGACGCTGTCCGACAGTCGAGTCAGGCTAAGAAAAAGCGCAGGTTGCAACGTGCTTGCGATTCTTGCAGGGTACGAAAACGTATGTCCTTCTTCTTGTGGGAGACTGTAAGGCACTGATATAGCTATTGGTTAGTCCGATGTGAGTAGTAGAACTTGTTGGACCGGCCGCGGCGACGGTTGTCGTCTGCCGTGCCCGCCGCCTAAGTGCTTACTACATTATCAGGTGACGGGATTAACGGCAACCGATGTACCCAATGCCAGACTCGTAACGAGGAGTGTACCTACGACCAAGCGTTGCAGGTGAAGTAAGATTATTTGTGAGGGCAACGTATACTCATTTTTCCATGGCAGAAGTCCACCTATCCTCGAAGGTACGTCAAGCGGTGCATCTCGAAACGAACTTCGTCTCGATTATTCGATTTAGTTACGTTGAGAATCTTGAAGAGCGTCTCGCACGCCTCGAGAAGCGAGTTGACGAGGTATACCTCCATGCCGATAGTGTATATCCGAGCTAACCCTCTTTCCTAGCTGCATCCGGAACCTCGTGATACTGAACTCGAGTGGCATGACGATAGCCCACATTCCCACGCCAGTTCGCCTTTCATCAGAGTGATAGATGGTCACACACCTCCTAATATCGCTCTGCGAACCTCCCATAAGGACAGTAGAGACAAAGGACTTCCGTCTCCCGTCTCCCCCGACTATAGCGAAGGCCTCACCGAGGGCTTACGCAGGTTGTCCGTCGACGTTCCCCCGTACAGGTATCACGGCAAACACAGCACAGCCGTTCTCATGCGGGGTATCAAAGCCATGCAGGACCAGGTTTGCCAGTCCAGCAACGAACCGCCCCCGACTCTACGAGCAACACAGTATGCTCTGCCGCACGTAAGCCGGGAAGTCTAGTCGCGACTAATAGAGTCTCATGTTTACTACCTACCAGTGGGTCAAAATCATTACTGAGAACAATATGCCTCCTTTCACGGACTTTCCCCCGGACGATCTTAGAGATTCCCTAGTAGAGCTATTTTTCCGTCGAGTCAACGACCACATGCCCCTACTTCACGAGCCAGTCTTCAAGAAGTCGATCAGCTCGGGCTTGCACTTACACAACGGAGGATTTGGAGCGACACTGCTTCTAGTCTGTGCGAACGGAGCTCGCTACTCCGAAGATCCTCGAGTTCTCCCCAACGCGTACGAAGATTGCCCATTGGCCGGATGGCAGTGGTTCAAACAGGTTCAGTCTGTATACAAGATCTCGCTCGCGCCTGTACAATTGTATCAGCTCCAGACCTATGTGGTATGGCTTTTCCTCCACTTCGTTTTCTGGATTTGCTCTTATTATTGGCTCCGCGCAGTTGATAATCTACTTCCTACAAGGAACAAGTTATCCGCATGCGGTATTTCCCATAATGGGAATGGCTATACGTGCCGCTATTGACGTCGGGGCTCACCGCAAGCACATGTACAGCGCGACGCCCACAGTAGAGGAGGAGCTATGGAAGCGCGCTTTCTGGTAAGTTCACTTATACCCGCTGCACTACGCGACCATTCAATATCTGAGGTCGACAGGATCCTGGTCATTTTGGACTGGCTTAGCGCGTATGGGCTCGGGAGGCCGATTTGCACACATGACGCGGAGTACGTGCCTTCTTTCCGTTATGATTCTGCAACTGACCCCGAAGTTAGCATTGACGTCAATCTCCCTGTCGAGTGCGATGATGAGCACTGGATCATATTAGACGGCAAACTGTCTCCTCGCCAACCTCCCGACAAGCCCTCAAAGATCACTGCGTTCAACCACCTCATCCGCCTCTGTCAGATACTTTCACTCGCTCATCGAGAACTTGTTAGTATGCATGCGCTTGTTCTTGGTACAGAGCTCATAGCTCTGCTTTCGCAGTTATGTGTGAATGGCCCTCGATCACAGTCCCCCTCTTCCGATCGAGAGTACAAGCTTCGTATAGTGACGGAGCTTGACTCCGCACTGAATAATTGGGCAGACACGCTTCCTGATCACCGTGAATTTTTCTCGACCTTGTTCCTTCCGTACGCTGATGAAACCTCGCTCGTGTCGCGCAACCGTCGTCTATGTGGGCGGTATAGTCCGCTGGGACCCGAACCGTGAAGACGACTTCTTCCTGACGCAGTCTGCGACGTTGTTCGCTTACTTCCACAGCTTCCAGATTGCAGTTCATCGGCCATTCATCGCTTTAGGCGCAGCCTCGCAGTTCCCTTCGCTCGTTATCTGTACGAACGCAGCTCGGGCCTGCATTCAAGTTGTGGATGTTCTCTATAGCCGTACGGGGGTCATTCCGTTTAGACAGATCGTATGTCATAACCTTATTATCTCCTATACCCTTGTTGACTCCGTTGTTTGGCGCAGGGGGTCCTATTCGTAGCGGGCCTACTACTCATATTCAACATCTGGAGCGAAAGGCGCGCGGCGCGTCCAATCAGCGGTATACAGCGCGAGCTCACGCTCGTGAAGAAGTGCCTCGCCATCATGCGTGCAGTACGTAACAAGTGCGTATACATTTCCTGTACAATCTCCGGGACCATGGGCCCCGCTCGTTGCTGACCATCACTTCTCGCACGGTGGCTTGTCTGCCGTTTCTGGGTTTCCAGGAATTACATTGCTGACCCTGCAAGGTATGCTTGCGTCGTGGCGCGCATTAAATCAGGCGCTCATTAGTGTCTACAGTAGTTGCAATATCCTCGAAGACCTGATGGAAGGAGCGAATCCTTCCGTCCCAGCACGCCCAAGGGCACAGGACCAGCCGACGCCCTCGCCCATCCCTTCGGGATCCCACGGACCATTCTCCATTCCTGTGAGCACGTCAACTGCCTACGCGCACGATGCAGGATCTTCTTGCAAGACACCCCCTGTTGTCGTACAGCTACCCCCGCCCGAGGACGCTGCGCCGTCCGCGATACCGAATATCGCAAGACATTATTTACCACAAAGACCTCCTAGCGCCGCACTACCAGACAATCCCCTACTGCATCGTATGGCGCCAGCGACCTTCGAGGATGCGAACGCGGTGGACTCCGGTATGGGCGATAGGTCCGTGCTCCAGTTCGGGCAAGAAGGTGCCTTCCCACAGCTCGCCTCAATGCCTGGAACGGGCATAAGCGATGGGTCCACGCAGGCGGACATGAACGTAGAAGGTGGAGTTCCGGACTTCGCGTTCGTAGATGACATGATGGCGTGGTGGGCGACGGGGCAATCGCAGGTCTTTCATGGGTCGGTGTTCATGTTCTTACTGTCTCAAAGAAGTGTGGCTGACATGCACCTTCTAGATGGGACGATTGGAGCGGAATGTTCAATAATACGGGCGGTGGAGGCTATGGGAACGGCTAGTCAGCGATCCTTCTACTTTCGAAACCGACTGAGAAGCAGCGCATCTAGGGGATATGTACAGCAGGATCACGAGAAGTATTTCAATTAATGTAGTCGAGAATGGCCCAGGACACTGATTTATGGGACACCTCTTCTTCGGCTCTGTCGACGTCTAGGGTGTAGTCCAAACAAACCTCTGCTGGTCTGGCTCCCCTAGGCTTGGCTCTGTCGCTTTCCTCGACTATCGCGATCTACCTACACGTAGCGCGCGCCGTTCCCCAGACTCAAAGTTCGTGGCTCCGAGATAGGGAAGGAGAAGCGTCGAATTGAACAAGGGCGCCACAGGAGGCTGGCTCGTGCATCGGGCGCGTTTTTTACCAGTTCACAATTAGCGCCATAGCATGCGTCGTCTGCCTCACAACCCAACTCTCGGGTTTCAATTATTTCATCCTCCTGACTCTCTCCGTCTGCCATCCGCCACGTATGTATGACATGAGGAAGTTTCTTAAAAAAATGCGGCATGTCTGAGATATGAGCAAGAGCCTATGAGAGCGGGTGAGAGCGAGAGAAAGAGCCCCAACGCCGTTCATGCCAGTGCGCTAACTTCAACACCGGCAGTCGTGCGGGTTCAACAGCACTCCCGCTCGCCCGCTCTCACCACCCCTCATTCGCGAAACACAACAATGAGGACCGCATGAAGCAGACACACCAGAAACTTTATTCCGAACACATTAGGTCTAGAGTACCGATGATCCCAGTGGAGAAGGAGAGAATACGTTACTAATAAATACACAAAAACCGGCAAGTCTATCAATTAGGTCGTGCTTTCCGCCTTGGACGAAGGAGCCGCCGTGGAGGGGTTGATGGGGCCACTTCAGGGCCAACCGGCTCTGATTGGTACGCAGGGCCCGCGTGGGCGACCTTCCGCCGCTTCCGCCGCGTGATTTCAGCCTTGTCGGCCTCGCTGTCTTCGACAATCTGCGCACGCACAGTAGGGCCTACTTCGCGCTTCGAGTTCCAACCAGAGGGGACGCGGTCCCTGACCTCGTTCAGATGCTCCGGCCAGGCGTCGTCTGAGTAGTAGGCAGCCCATAGCGCCTGGAGCGTTGCAGTATGAGAATGAACCTTCTCTGCGAGCACAATGTCGTCCTTTGTTGGAGGAGGGGCAGGCTTCTCTTCGCCGTCGTCGTCTATCGGCACAGGCTCCTTTGCGAAAGGGTTTTGTGCCTGGCCGAGACGCCTGAACATTAGCCTCGGGACAGCACCGGGTGGGGGCTTGGACGTCGTAGGGGGTGGAGGGAGCTTGAGCCTGTCGACGGACGCTTTCAGCCTCTTCTTCTTCTCTTGGAGCGCATTGTAGTCTTCGATGCGGTAATGGGCGTGGAAGCGGCGAAGGAAACGAGTGATGAGCACGTCGAGGGGTCCACCGAAACGGATGCTGACACCAGAGCCTTCGCTGACAACGAGCTTGCCGGTGGCACGCATGGCGGACTGCTTGCGGCTCCCGCAGATGTACTGGCCGTTCTCGAATGAGTACGTATCGAAATGGTCCTCAAGCCAGTTGCCAACATCCGTGATGTTCGACCGAAGGTAGCGGACGGCGTAGTAGATGAGAACCCAAAAGAACGACTCTAGTTCTTCAGGGATACCGACGACTTTCGTGCTGTTGAGCAGAATAGCGACCGCCATAAACTGCCAGGTACCCTGAAGACAAAATTTAGTCGTTTTATGATGAGGAGTAAAGACGGATTCGGCTTACTGTGCGCTCTGGTTGACGTCTTCGTTTGAAGGGGCGATGCTCGTGCATGGGCTTGGAAAGCTCCCAGTCTGCAAGGAGCCCCGTCCACTTTACAGCATTGAATGACGTTTCCGGGTCATGGATCACCTTGGGAAAGATAAGAATATTTCCACCGCTGACGTCACGGTGTATAATCTTGACTCGGGCCACTGCTTCAGAGTGCGCTGGACGGGAAACGGCATCAGCACCCCACAACAAGAGGAAGAACAACATGGCTCACCAAAGACACAATCAAAGATGATTGACATGAGCTGGTGACCGGACTTGAACTCGGTCAGCGGCAATGCAACCTCTGAAACGACCATGCGGTAGTGTGTCTGGTTTCGCAACGGGCACTTCTCGTGTTGCTCATCGTGCTGAGGTTCACCTCGAGGCTTTCCTGACTCCTCATTGTCCCCACAATCTTGCTCGTCACAATCTTCATCATCCCCCTCCACGGTGGTACCACATACTCCAGCACCTGCGTTGGCTTGGTCTGGTATCTCCTCGCCTTCATCATCCTCATCTCGCTTTCTCTTTGAGCTTCCGGGAGATGTGTCGGGCTCCTCCAGGGGTTCGACACTGGGCTCGAGCGGTTCGATCGGTTGCCTGTGCTCCCAGAGGAAGGGCGACAAAGTATGCTGGTCCGGTATGTCGCCGTGACAGACGAGAGTGGGGACGTTCGGAACACCAGCGTCGTTGAGTTTCTTGAGTACGCTCCCTTCCTGCTCGATTCCGGGGTAGTCGGCTCTCCAGGCGTCCTTCAGCCATACGAACTCGCCGGTGGCGCAGTCAAGCGCGATAAACCCCTTCGTCCCCCGCGTCGCCATACCCTTTTCACAGAAAGATGGCTTGCAAACCAGGAAGGAGCGCATTTTTCCATTGGCGCTCGGGACCTTGAGACGATAGCGATCCCATCCGGGTACGAGGGAGTTTCTGAAATGGGTGCGGACATACGCAAAGACCGGCAGATCAGTCAAGTCACCGGTAGAAAGGACAGTAAATTCGGCATGATCAGCGTCGGTCTTGTCCGGCTCAGCAGCCCAGTCCATGCGCTTGTACAAGATGGAGTCGGGATCAAGGCGTTCCGCCGTTGGATCAAAGCCGAGCTGCTCTGGACTGAGACAAGAGAGGCGCCAGAGTATGTCGCAGGTGAGTCGCCACTCCACGTAGTAGTCTATTGCGTCAGACACTACAGTCCCGGAGCGGTCCCAGCGCACGAGGCGGAAGCAGCGCCCGATGACGATGATCATGAGGAGATGGAGCCGATGTTGAATATGGAAGAGGAGCTCGGCGTATGTGAGGCTTTGTCCGCGAACCTTAGTCCGCCATTCTTGCAAAGCATCATCGACGGTAGTCCCTTTCCCATCGGTGAACGGGTCGTTCCGAGGGGAGTGCGCCTTGAACTCGACAGCGACAACTTGATCAGGCCAATGTGGTCGGCCGTCTTTGGGTACGTTATTTGCAGGAAAGAAAGCTGAGTCGATCTTCTGCTGGGTGGCATCAACTTGAGAGGGATCGGGACGTCTCTCAGACAGAGCCAGTTGCAAGCCTGGCGCGAGATTGTGTTTGTTTATGGCATCCGCCTACAGTACGGTCAGACGAGTTTTCAGGGATTAGAAAGAAAATCGAAGATGTAACGTACGAAACGCTTCGAGACCTGAGCTTCGGACAGCCTACACTTCGTGGGACCATTTGCGTTCTTGAGACTTTGGAAAGGATTTCGCTTGATCCTTGGTTTCCTCGAGGTGTCGGCAGGAGGAGGAAGAATTGTATCGAATAGAAGCTGGTTGTCCACAGAGAAGGCCTTGTTGGCCATGTCTTCAGCCTTTCTAGCACGTACTCCTTTTAGACGAGCACGCTCGGGTTCGCCGGCGAGTGACTTGCCGTGGACGAAGTTGTGGTCGCGTTTTGCGGGGGTATCTTCCGGAGGAGCCGAGGAGTCCCTTAGAGAAGCAGAAGAGTCTGACGAATCTGAGCGATGTTGAGAGTCAGATGAGTGAGAGCAGGCCGACGAGGGCGGGTGGTCAGGAGGGTTGGTGTGGTGGTGTTGAGGTTCAACGGACGGGTGGTCGTGAAGCGGAGAAAGATCAGGGGTGCGTAGGTCGTCGGATATCTGGTTGAGAAGATGAGTTGAGTCGTCAGACATGGTGCCAAAGGCGATGGAAAGAGAAACGACCGACCAAATGAAGTCCTTTTTAGCTTTTATACAGGAGATGCGGAGCCGGTCAGAGTGGCCAGGCCAATGCGCGCAACGGAGCTACAATGAGGTTGTGAGCAAATCAGTCGGAAAATGGACGAGAACAATAGGCTACCTGGTAAAAGAGGCAGGAAGTTGTTTGAAGCAATTTGAAGCAGTGAATGCCCGCGCAATATTCGGTGGTCAATGTTCAACTTGTGGCCGTTAAGCGCCGAGCGCCTGTGCGCTTGTATGGCTCTTCCCTCATCGGAGATTGAACGTAGTGCTGACAAATCAATTCCGCGGACACTTCCGACAAGTTCAACTGTTCCACGGTCTTCATCGTCGACTGCTCTTTCTACGTCATCACCAGCATCGGGATCTTGCAGTGGATTATGATCGCAACCACCAGGAAGCGAACCAGAGAGGCAGCAGTAGACTCTCTAAAGTCCGAAGCCTCATCGTCCCATGCGGAGAGCGTCGACTGCCAGCAGGACTACCCGCCTGAAGACACTCCGGAACAGCTCCCCAAACGCCGCCGGAAGACAAAAAGCGATGCTAGGATTACGCGGCGACGTACTACCCGCGAGAAAGCAGCTTTAGAAGACTTGCCCAACTACCCGCTTGAGATACAGCTAGAAGTACGCATCGTCCATCTCCACCTTACCGCCCATGTTGTATGCTGATCACTAGCACCTAACATTAGGTCTTCAGGAATCTGCACCCACGTGATCTTTATGCCCTGTCAACAACGTGCAGGGCGATTCGAAGATTTGTCTGGAGCAAAAGCAACAGCTCGCTGTGGATTGACTCCCTGAAGAACTTTGCTGACGAACTGCCCGAGCGACCACCATTCCTCAGCGTTCCCGCCTTCGTTCATCTTATATCCGCTTCCGTGTGTCACGTAAGAACCTTCTATGCTTTCTATGCGATACCTCTCATCTGATGAGATCCCCAGGAATGTTTCCGGCGAGGTGTTCATGAGATTGTGTGGCCATGGTTCGCGCGATACTGCCCCGAGTGTTACCCGCGTGTGTAAGTTCTATAGCTCTGGACTATGGCGACGCGGGCGCTGATAGATTCTAACAAGATCCACCGAAGTAGCCCACTGCAGGCACGTCTTCACCTTCGACCATGAGAAGTACGTGGATGGTCGGAAGTTGGAGGCATACTTCACTGTTGCGCACTCCACAATATGGACAACGGCACATCGTACCTCGAGGGAAGCATTCTGTCTTGGCTGGATCAGTTGGTCACTGCTGACTTTCAATGCAGGATTCTCAACGCGGAGCTGAGACTGTGGAATGAACAAGCTGAGTCCTGGAAGGACGGAAACATCTGGGATGCCCATCATCCCTCGAAGGTGTTCGTTCGCCAACGCATGGCGGAGGTTCGGAAACGCAAGAAGGTGGGCAGATGCTGTGGATTCTTGAGTACAATCATCCTCACTGCTACCATTACACCTAGTACATCAACTCAGGGAAGAATTGGTCAGACAAGCAAGATGAGGCGAAGAAGGCGGATGCTGAGCGAGCGATGCACGAACGATTGCTACGGTTTGCATTAGGCTTTTTGCATAGACTTTTTCTCATACATCAATCCGTAGTATCCGAGACAAAATCTACGACGAAGGCTGGGATGCGGAGGTCATGTATCTCGGGGAGGAGGAGTTTATTCATGAAATTTCCCAACTTCCCGGGGTGAAGCAGTTCGCCAAGTCTCCAAAAGAAGGTACGCTATCCGTCATCGAGCCACCACTATGCTCACAAAGGGCACCTAGACTGGAACAAGGTCTACGCACGCCTTCGTCCATTCCTCGAAGATCTTCGGCGCAAGCGCCATTACGAGGCGCGCGAGGCGATTCTTTGCCCCCGCCTTGTCGAGCTCGATACCGCCGTACTCGCGCACTATGTGCGTCTCCCTCGCACGGCCGACATGGACTTCCGCCCTCAAATCGTCGACTTCGCGTTCATGCCCGAGATTCGCGCGCTTGCGGACGCCCCCGCCTCGCAACATGTCTCCGGCCCCGATTTTGCCGCCGTCATCCCTGACCTCGGCGCGCAATGGATGCTCGCGCGCGAGCGCGAGCTCAAGGATCTTCTCCTCAAGCAGCTGCAACAGCAGCAGGGTACGAACCCCGACCTTAGTAGTGGTGCAGACCACGTGTCAGATCCTTTCCAGCTTGCACTGGGAGTCTTCTTCTGCACCGGCGACTGTGGACAAGCGCTTCTACGCTACCCAGAGGTGCTCGCGCACGGGTGTACGCGCAAGGTGCGCGCTGCGGCGGTTGAAGCTCAGCACAAAGCAGACTCGGACCACTATGCGCGCGCTGTGACGACGTACAACGCGAGTCCCGCAATGAAAGCGTGCACGTGGGACGCGCGGTGGGACGGCTCGTGCGCGCCTTTCAACCTGGCGTGTTTTGCGGACGAGAAGGCGTGGGCCAAGGCCCTCCGCGCTCTATCGGTCGTGGTCCGAGCCATGGGGCTTGACCCGGATACGGCAACGTATGAGCAGCTGCGCACGTGCAAGACGAGGCTAGTATGTATGACGTGTAAGCGCAAGGGTGATGCGACGGGGAAGATGGTGTACGGATGGCAAGCTGCGGTGAGTGTCCTGTTCTAGGTTACTGCGATCAGACGTGTATTGAATAAAATACACAGTTCAAGCATACTATGACTGAGCAGATCTCTAAGAAAGGCGGGAAGACGGGCGGGCACACAACGTGGGTCCCCGTCAAAGCCCGTCAAGTGGCACAGGTTGCCCAGCTCGAAGCCGATGCAAAAACCAAAACGGAAGCCGGACTGTCGCGAGATGGCCGTCTCGTTTGGTCATGCGCGCTCTGCACAGAATTCGACGGGAAATGGGAAGCGTTTAAGCTCCACATGGTGGAAGCGTGAGTATACGCCTCACTGATTTAGTCATTACGGACGCTAAGGTATTCTGATTGTTATACAGACACAGCTTGCCGGACGTTTCTATCGTGGAATGCGTGAAACAGAACAAGGCATTCCTTAACTCCGGTCTGACGAAACACGGTGCATCGGAGGTATACTACGCACCTCGCATCAACTTGACGAATCGACCGCAGAGCGTGGTCATTGAGATAGACTCTGACTGATGAGGGAACCGGATGAAGAAGTTGAAGGATGACTGCAAGCGCATCAAGAAACACAGTGCAAGGCGTACCTAGCGAGGTGTTTACTTCGAGAATGCAAAAGTGTTCCGATTTTCATGCCGACACCTTACGCTCCGCTTACATGTTTTGCTCATCTCATGTGTCTTGCCCTGTTCGTTACGTTATGATGAATGCCTCCATCGTCGTTGTGTGGCAAAATCTACATTGACCAAATAGCACAGAATACATCCATAGGGCATCGTACAGCCAAGAAGACAGGTAATAGATAACATACAAACGTTAATGGAGAACAAGTGATCCGAGTGTGCTACAGAAGACACGTCGGAGGGATGAGGATATATCGACGAAGCCAGCCGTTGCATATACGGCATTCAGATTGGTAAAGAAGAGAACGCAAGAGCTTCGCACGAGCAAAGGCCTTCAGCAACTTTCGGAATTGAAGTGGGCGGTCATGTAGGCGCTGCCCTGGATGCAAGGGTGACACAGCTTCGTTCACTCGGGATCCGGCGAGGATTCTTCTCTCGCCTTTCCCTTGCCCTTGATGTCCGAGTGTATAATTGCAGCGCGCTTTCGGCTTCGTGTGAGCGGAGTTTTACCATCAGCCCCCAGAGAGGCGTAGTGCGCAGTCGTTCTCCGAGGGCGCGAGCGAGACGGTTGAACACTGGAGGTGCTCGCAGCTTGAAGACTCTCGAGACTTGCGTCATGACGTGGTGTCATTGAAGGTCGCACTTGCTCAGTCAGAAATGTGACGTTTTCCTTTTGCGGTAGAGCATCTTCTTGGTAGGTACTTGCGAATGAACCGGCGCGTTGCGGATGCACTCCACCTAGGACATCGTCCCGGGCAGGAGAGTCGGTACTGCACACGACAGAAACGGGTCCCGTGGACTGAGCCAGAATCTGGACGCGCTGGGAACCACTCCCGGATGATACACCGGAGGGCGACGAGAAGTAGTCTGGTTCTAAGTCTTCTCGTTTTCTCTTTAATGGCGTTTGTGCAATATTAATACGCGGCTTCGGACGCAACGACCACGTTAGTCGCGTTCCTCAACCACATGAGTAAAGTGAACGCACCTCAATTTCCGACTCTTCTCTCCTCCCATCTTGAGGAAAGTGTGTGGTGCCACTGCTAGCGTCACACGTAGGTCCTTCTGACTGATGTTGCTGCACAAAGGTCGGCGTGTTCGGGAGGGTGGATGCACCAGCCAACGAGTAGGATCCAGTTTCGGGTGACAGTGCCGTTGTTCTAAGGGCATAGTCGAGGTGGAGGTCGAACTCACCTTGGTCCGTAATAGGGACGTTACAACCTGGAGGGATACGTTTCCAGCCCAATACGACAAACACGACATCGTCTACGGCGCTGATAACCCGATGAGCGGTGGGCTGGGTTGGCTCATGGGGTAACTCTTGAGTAGCGTACGGATCCAACGGAAGAGCTGGAGGTGTGTATTCGGATAGGGCATTGGCGGGAGCATGCGTCGATGTAGAGGGAAGAGGAGAAAGTGGAGCGGCGGTAGGTGATGGTAGTCCAGGGGTAGGAGATTCCACATTTCCTAGCTCGGGGATGTCCTCGTGGGTCGTGGCCGTGTAGGCAGGAGACAAAGGGCTCGCGGTAGGAGATGGTGTCTGCTGCATACGAGAGTCGCTAGTGTTCCGCGTGTTCGCCACTACGGGTGGGGTCCGCCCTTCCGAATTGGGTACAAAGGAGGGCCCTGCTTCCGCTGAAAACTCGTACATAGCCCCACCGACATCCTCAGATAACGAGGATAGGTGTTCGGGGCTATACCACTGTTCCCCGTTGATGACAACCTGTGGTTGTCGGCAGTCAGCGAAGTGGGCACGCGTAGCGGCCAAAATACAAAGGAGTACAAACGTTTCCAGGAATAGAAGTCCACTCTCTCGGGATACGAGAGGACGGCCCTCTACGTGAGTGGGCTCTACCTTCGCTCATGTCTTTGGCAGCGGATCGGAGTCCCGGTGAGGTATAGAACGAGAACAAGGCGCAAGTACGGCCCACAGCGCCGAGCCGCGCCCCATATACCCAGCACGATTTGTGCATAGGCCCGCTCACCACAGATCGCTTCGTGGGACCTCTCTGTCTGGCATTGTGCTTCTTAGCAACCAGCCACGAAGATATATATCGGGCAAGTTGGGTCGCGCCCATGGCAGACAGCGTTTGATGGACGTGCTGCGGTAAAGTATAAAGGCGCACTGACAATAGAAGTGGTAATATTCGTCTACTCTTGCCTTGAATCTCAGGCTTGCAGGTCGGATCTAGGACCTCGATTCCACGGCAGCGAACTTCCCAACGACGCTGGAGAAAGATCCTGCTCGACGACAAGATCACGAGATAAACAACGGAACGCAAGGCGTGGGGGCGCTGATATCAATGGCGCAGCTTTGCATCAGTATAGCTTTTCTAATGAGAGCGAAATGCGTACATGATTAACTCGGAGACACTGCAGATCTGAGAGCTGCCATTCCACGATAGTTGTAATCCCATAGGTCAACCGTTCACATTGCAATCGCGTACCAATTCCACAGCCTGACCGCGTGGAATGAACTGCCTATGAGGATTGTGAGATACGTCGGTGCAGTAGGTCAATATAAGAGAGATGGATGTCATGAGGACGGGAGTAACGCAAGGCGAGACTTGCATGGAACAAAGCAATGTCGACGGGCGGCTAACAAAAGCATCGAATGTCTCTCCGGAAACATCCGAAAAATGATAGCGCTCGTCAAGTGGTACTTGAAGATATGAGAACAGAATTCATTGCGAGCATGATCTATGTGAGTCTACATTCGTGAGCTATTACGATACCGAGAGATGTTCGTGCAACAAGAAGAAAACATGCAGAGCGTGGTAAGACATGATGAGGACGGTGATGATGCAAGAGATTATAGGGATATAGCGGAGAACTGCACAGTCGACTACTAGCGCTCAAGGCGAAGCATACGACGGAGGACCTATGCAACAAAGTAAGCCCGAGCGTGCAAACAACACTAGAATGTGAACTGACCCTGAGAGCGAGTAGAGTTTTGCAAAGCGGCGATCAAAGAGAGCCTCTCGTCGTCGCCAAGGTTGTCGATAAGACGAACGAGACCGTCGATGGTCGCCTTCCGATCTTCGTTGGCGAGTTCCAGCATGCGACGAGCAAGGTGGTCGGCTTTCAGCTGCGCCAGAGTGTTCGTCAGGTCGAGCTTCTCGATAGCTTCGGCGATGATGCGCGGCTCCTTGACGTCCTCGATGCCGGCGATCGACTCCAGTAAGTGCAAGCGGTAGTCGTACGTCGACTCAGGGCTCGCCTCCGCAAGCTGGGCCATGGCGGCGGAGCGAGCGACCTTGGCGCGGACCGCCCAGTAGAATCTACGACGAGCATCCTTCCATGACATGGGCTTAGCGCAGCCCTTAGCTTCCATCCGTCCAGTACGGCTGGAATAACGACGTCAGCAATCGCTACTTGGGCGCAAAAGCGTTATCACTCACTCATGAAGATCGGCGTACAGCAGCGCAATCTGCTTGTAGGTTGGCTGCAGCAGCGTCTCTCTCTTCGCCAATGCCTCCGTCGCAGCGGAACGCTCTTCAGGAGTCTTCGACGCGTCGGTGCTGTCCTTCTTGAGGCTCGCGTAGGTGGCATCCAAGCGCTCCATCAACTTCAGGATCTTGTCGCGGCGCATCTTAATCTCGATGATGCCCTCAGGCTCCAGGACGCCGGCCCGAGCCTCAACGTCCGCGTACATCTCCATCTGCTCCGAGTTGATCGAGGGGTCGAGCACGACCCAAGCACCGCCACGGAGCTCGCCTTGAGGGACGATATAGACGAAGACAGGCTGCTTATAGCTCGAGAGACCGTCGACGATCTTCGAACCCTGCTTGAGGATCTCGTCGTACATGTCCTGCTGACCACCGGAGAAGCCGCGCCAGTTGGCGAAGATGATGAGCGGGAGGCCTTCGCGGTTGAAGTCGAAGATCGCCTGAGCGGTCTTGTACGCCGAGTTGGGGTACCACACTTGACCGGCCTCCATGATACGCTGCTCGAACGAAGAGGGGTTGGCGGGATCGGCAGGGACGATGCGCTCGATCGTGCGCGTCTCGACGGCGATGACGCCCATAGGGATGCCACCAAGGCGAGCACGGCCAACGACGACCGTCTGCGCCCAGCCGCTGAGCGTCTCCTGGAAGGATCCGCGGTCGAAGAAGCCAGACAGCCAGTCATTCGTCGTCTCATCCTGCTTGCCCTCAATAAACCAGCGGGGGTCGTATGGACCCTTCGGGGGAACGTAGCCAATGTCGCGATCCCAGGGGTCGGCGAGGTCCAGGGTGGGGAGCGAGGCGCCTCTACACTCGGGAACGTACGACAGCCATTCGAGGATATGGGTAGCACCCTCCAGGTCACTGCTAGCCGTGAGGTGAGAGACACCGTTCTTGTGCATGATCTGGGTACCACCGAGTTGAAGGTTGGAAGTGTAGACCTCGCGACCGAGCACCTTGTTGAGCGCAGGGGCACCGGTGAGGATGATAGGCTGACCCTCGACCTGGACGGCACGCTCGCCAAGGCGAACTAGGTAAGCGCCGATACCGACAGAACGAGCGGTGACGAGGGTGATAGTGAAGATATCGTCGTACGCGCGCGAAGTCTCGCCGGCGATGAGACCAGAGCCCTTCAAACATTCAACGCCCAGGCCGTCCTGGAGACCAATGATGTCGGTGATCTTGTGACGGCGCTCACCACCTTCCTCGATCTCGACGGTGCGAATAGCAGCAGCGGCATTCTCCTCGACCTTGAGGAAGTTCTCGTGGGTGAGATAGATGTACTCGATGCCCTTCTCCGGACGCTCAGGATCGCTCCACGCAACAGAGAAGAGGTTCATGACTTCCTCAGCCAGACCGATGCGAGCGCCGGAGTTGGCCGAGAGGTAGATGCGAGGAAGGCCCTGATCACGAGCGTACTGAGAAGCGAGGAAGAAGAACTGGTCCTCTGCGGGGCCGAAGGAGCCGATCTTGTATGTAATGTCGTTGGCGATGACCACGGCGCGTCGACCCTCGGGATACTCGGGAGTGCGCAGAGTGAAGACCCATCCGACCATACCGACGGTATTATTGCCCGGCGCACGTTCGACATCCTGAAGCTGGTCGTGCTCGTCGAGAACGAGCTCGCGCGACTCGAAGATCTTCTTCGGCAGGGACAGAGAAGGGTTAAGAACGCGGGCCTTCGCCCAGACGTTGCTGAGCGCCTTCGAGAAGAGGTCTGGGAAGTCGTAGACGTAGGTGGTACCGATGATGTGAGCTTGGTAGCGTTTGGGTTGAAGCGACTCCTTCGTCGGGTACGCTTGGTGGACAGGCTGGAGGTGGAGAGGACCCTTCTCGCCGATGGACTTGAGGATCGTCGTGCCCTTGTCCGTGGTGATCTCCTGGTAACCGTGGTAGTTGACGATGAACCCAGAGACGTTCTCGATGACGCAACGAATGGGCGTGATGTTGCCATCCTGGTCCTCGAGAACGATACGAATCTCAGAGCCGGTGACGTGGAGGCGCCAGAGGCGCTTGCCATGCCGCTCGATGAAACCGGAAATCGCCTCCAAGACGTCGTCGTACGTGACCGGGAGGTTGTAGATGAAGTTCATGAAGATGTGGTTGCAGTCAGCGTTGCGGTGCTGGGCAGAGACGACCTCGAGGGCGTCTAGGATGGTGGTGACAAGACGATCCGTCTCGGTGATGAGGTACTTCGCGGTATTCATGCTGCCACGGATGCGACCCGGACGTACAAGTGCGCGGATGAAGAAGCGGTTGTCGAGTTGGTTCTCGCGAGCGACGCCGTGATAGATGTGAAGCTGCTTGCTCTCCGTGAAGCAAGGCGTGAGCTTGTAGTTGGAGAAACGGCTGAGCTCCAGCTGGAACGCGAGGGCGGGCTCGATGTGACGGATAGATTGCTCTTCGTTCCAGCCAACGCCAAACTCGCGGAAAGTGTAGTAGACGGGATACTGGCCGGGACGACAGATGAGGATGGACACGCGACGAACGCCACGGCGGTTGAGCATCGCGCCGTGACTGTTGACGAGTTCTTGAGCCTTCTCGTACCACGCATCCTCAGACATGTCATCAGCCTCGTTGAAGATACGAAGAGCCATGTTGAGGACGTTAGGTGGCTGGTTGTTGGCACCGTAGCGCTGCTGGTACTCCATGGCGTCGAAGAGGGGGAGCGTGCTAGCGACCTTGTCAAAGCCACGCTTCAGTGCATCGAGATTGGGGAAAGACGCGATGGCACCAGTGCGGAGAGGCTGCTTCTGTTGGGCGTTGATGATGTACGTCAGGTCGCTCACGGAGGCCTGCCTGCGAGGAGGTTCACTGAACAAGATATTAGTCTATGTCAACTTCGGAAAGGAGAATTCACTCACTCTCGGCCAAGACGGGGCGTCGACGGGGGAGAGTTGGACTGGCCAAGGTTGAAGCGCCACGTCATCACGTTGGGGGAATCACCATCGTCCATACCGTCGCCCTCCTCGTAGTCCACCGACATAACAGTGTATGCCTTGTATGCACGCCTCACGTAAACCTCCATCGCAGCTATACGTTATGTCAGAACGAGGTAAGTACAAGGCTGACTGCGAACTCACCGTGGATGATCTCCTGTTCCGTGAAGTTCCAGAAGGTAGGGAGCACGTCGTACACGGTGTACCTCGAGTCGACCAATTCGCGCAGAACGTCCATCGAAGGGGTTCTAGAACTGCGTATAAGCATGACTGATCATACTTTGAGAATCATAAAAACGTACCTCGCGACCGAGCCAGGTTCGCCATAATAGCTGTTGGTGGTCGACGCCTTCAGGATGGCCTCCATCTGCGCACGACGCTCCTCATACGAAGGCATTTGGCAAGAGATCAAGACCTCGCGAGCCTTCAATGATACCTGCGTAGACGACCTGCAGAGCTCATCAGTATCCACGGAACAACAGACATGCAAAGGAACGTACCTTGCCTCGAGGGCAGCAAGACCTTGCAGCACCTGGTATATGCGCGAGTTGGGGTCCGTCACGGTCAACCCGCTCGTCTTAACGTGCTCGAGGATGGCCATGACGAGGCGACCCTTCCGCTGCGCCATGATATGGCTGAGAACGAGCGCCGCGACCTTCTCCAGGTTGTCCTTGTTCTGCTCGCGGAGTGTCAGAACACGCGCCTCGATGCTGCCTCCGAACAGCTTCTCCGTCTCCTCGTAGCGCGCAAGCAAACCCGCGATCACATCCGTCTCGTGGGCCTTTAAGCCGCCCTGGTAGCGATCAACCGACGCGAGGAGCGTCGAGAGCTGGGTGCGGAACATCGGGCGGTCTTGAGCACGGATGTTGTCGTCCATAAAGTGCTCGATGAGCTTCTTGATACGGTGCGCGGGGAACTCGGCGCCCTCCCCCTTGCCTTTCGCGAGGTCGATTGCGGCACGGATAGCCTCCTCGAGCTTCGCGGGCATACGACCAGAGAGCGTCGCCAGGATAGCGATGTTCTCAGAGAAGGGGAGCTCGGGGTTGTGAAGGACGTTGATGAGGTCCTTGAGGGTGGACGCCATCACAGCCTGGTTGTCGTAGCCGTCGAGGATGTTGTTGAGGATGTCGAGGTAGAAGTACATGCGTTGGTGAGGCTTGTTGCCGATGACGCTGGGGGTGCCCATGGCGGGGAGAAGACCTTCGAAAGGCTTCGCGTGCTTGACACGGGCGGGGTCATCAAGAGTGAGGATACCGAGGATATCGCCGGGCTCAAGGCTGACACCGGGCTGCTTGACGAACTGCACGATACCGTCCTCAGAAGCAACGAGCGGCATGTACATCTTCATGACCTATACGAAATTCATCAGACAACCTGTTCAAAAGCCGACGCAACTCGGCATACCTCGATCTCGGCGTACTGCTCGCCAGCATTGATATGGTCACCACTCTCGACAAGGAAGCGTACGAGCTTTCCAGGACTGGGGCTGCGCAGCTGGGTAGGGTCGTTCTCCTGCTCGATCAAACACGTCTTCGAGTCGATCATCACGCGCAACGCGCCGACTTCCTCTCTCCAGTAGACAGAATGGCTCTTGCCGTCAAGCAGAACCAGTAGGCCGCCATCAGCCAAGCCTCGCGCTCCGACCAACGTCCGTCCGCCGTTGAGGTACAGCGTCCAGAGCGTGGGTGAGGACCGCGTGGCTGTGAAGGAGTACCGGACGTTGTCGTAGATGAAGTCGATTCCGAAGACAGTCTTGAGGACGTCGCGAGAGGGGACTTGGCCCTTGTCGAGGATGCGCTTATACTCGCTCCAGCACGCCTCCGCCGCGATGTAGGCCTTGGTGACGGCACCACAGATCACGGAAAGGGTGGGATCCGGGCGCTCAGCGGTGAGCTTGTCACTGATGAGGGAGTCGAGCCAACCGGTGGTGATGGTGTTCTCCTCAAACGCCTGAAGTTGGAGAAGCTTGATGAGGTACTCGACGGTCGTTCGGAAGTCGCCACGAATGCTGAGCTCCTTGAGCGCGACGACCATGTTCTTCCTCGACTCCGCACGATCCTCGCCATACGCGAAAATGTGACCGAACTGCGAATCCGCGAATTCGTGGAGACCGCCAGCGCTACCAACGGAGAAGTAACCCCAGACGTTGGTGCTCGAACGGAAGTTGAGCTCCTGAAGGGACCCCGACGACGGCTTGAATCCGGCGTCCGGGTTCTCAGCAGTGATACGGACAGCGATGACGTGACCCTTGGGGCGGGGCTTGCGCTGAAGCTTGCACGCCTCAGGGTCAGCCATCTCGAAGTCGATTTCCGAGGTGCCGCTGTGAGCGACGCCGTACAGTTGGCGAATGTGGCGAATACGGTGGAGGGGAATACCCATGGCAACTTGGAGCTGCGCAGCAGGGAGGTTCACGCCGGAAACCATCTCAGTCGTCGGATGCTCGACCTGAAGACGAGGGTTGAGCTCCAGGAAGTAGAACACGTCCTCAGCGTGGCTGTACAGGTCTACGGGCGATCGTCAACGGTGGGACCAGGAGGGACAGTAAGGAGTTCACGCACATTCTACCGTTCCTGCGCTAACGTATCCGACGAGCTTCGCCAGCCGCACAGCAGCGCGCTCCATCTTTTCGAAGGTGTCTGGCTCAGCGATGGTCACAGGAGCCTCCTCAATGATCTTCTGGTGCCGCCTCTGGACGGAACAATCACGGCCGAAAAGAGAGATGGCGTTGCCGTACTGGTCAGCAAGAAGTTGGACCTCCAGATGACGGGCCTGGCCAGCAAGCTTCATGATGAAAATAGGCGATCCTGCGACGACATGAGAATACGGGAAATGACTGGTTGAGAAAGAACATACCTGGAATCTCTCCCTCAACTGCGTGGAACGCGTTCTTGAACGCGTCCGCTGCCTCAACCTTACGGATACCCTTGCCTCCACCACCTTCCGATGCCTTGATCATGACAGGGAAACCGATTTCTTCCGCCCTGGCTAAGCCCTCCTCCACAGTTGTCACGCACGCGGCGCGGTAGACGTCGTCGGAGACCGTTACGAAGCCTTCCGAGGAGAGCTCCGTCTTGGTGATGCCAGTTCCCGACCACGCCATAGTTGGTACATCCGCGCTCTGCGCGACAATGGTACTAGAGATCTTGTCGCCGAGACTGCGCATCGCGCTGCCCGGGGGACCGATGAAGACGATCTTGTTCGCGGCGAGGGTTTCGGGTAGGCGGGGGTTCTCTGACGCGTGACCCCACCCGGCCCAGACGGCATGTACACCCGCGCGCTCAGCAACGTCGACGATGAGATCGACGTTCGCGTAGTTGTTGTTGTTCGAGCCGCCTGGCACTTCGACGTACCGATCGGCCATGCGGATGTACTCGGCATTGACCTTCAAGTCCTCCGGCGTGGCCATGACAGTGAACTCGACGGCGCGTTCCGTCCCGAACGTCTCATAGCTCCATTGCCGGATGGAACGAATCTCCTTCACAGCAGCAATTCCTGTAACAGAATCAGCATGTTTTCGCGTCGCTATGTGAGCATCAAGACATACCGTTATTCGCAATGAGGACCTGTAGAGAACACCATCAGTCCATTGTACCCCAGACGCGATTATCAGAGGCAGGTCAGCACGCGCGCGTCATCCTCACGGCCGAAGAGCACGCGTGCGCGAAGTATCGGTCATACGCGTAAGCCTTTGGATTTAGCCGATACACGCGCATACAGCGAGGGTAACGCGAGATTCGACGAACGACAGCGCAAAGACAGCGACGCTGGGGGCACTACGAGCGAGTCCAGCGTCGGTGCCAGAGATCTCGTAGGACGCGTCGCACTGCGTGACACGCGCGACGCGTTTCCCGTGCACCGGTAACACCGTTCCCTTGATCCCCCGCGCGCCCGTCCAGATCCCCCATAGCTTGACCGCGCGAAGTGGTGCTCACCTTCGTAATGACCGTATGACCTCCATGCTGCTTGACGAAATCCGTAACTGGCCCAGACGGGGCCTTTTCGAGAGAATTACCGCCTGCGCTGTCTGTCACGCTCCGACTCGGGGTGAATGTGGGGTGCGATCGCACTCACCGATGAACTGGGCGACTCTAGAGTGATCGTAAGTGGACATGACTGCTGTGAGAGGGCGACTGAGAGACGTGGGGGTGGAGGGGAGGAAGGAAGATGGACGGAGCAGCTTAAGGCCTTCTCTTGAGCGGCCCCGACAGCCTGTATCCCCAACATATTGGGCGTTACGTAATGAAGCTCTGGGGAGGCTGCATTTTATTGGCAAGTCGGACATCAAAGGCACTCGATCGGCGCCTCCGTGCAACTTACCGGTCTCCCCAGGATCGTTTTCGCTCGCTCTCCGGCGTCCGCCCCAAGCTGACGATTACCTAGGCCGTCCAATTCCGAGACGTGCGTATGACAGGACGAACGGACGTCAACGCCCCAAACGCGATGTGCGTTGTCTTCGCGCTTCTAACTGATACATGCGGACGGGTTGTACGTAGTCTTTGATATTCCTCGGTCGAGCCCGAGCAGCTTCCAAATGCTTTCAGCGCGCTGTCTACGCCTCGACGTTACCCATTTTCGCTCATACAAATTTGCGAAGGATCACATTTCTTCAACAGAGATCATCGCTCGTGTTCACACGAAGATATGGTACAGTGCGGGAGTGCATGCAATCATGAGGCATGTCATAGTGTTTGCAATACATGAGTGTATAACAGCAATGCTAGCGACGAAAGGAGACCGAGGGAGAGTGCTTAGATGTTCGAAGGGAAAAGCATCTGCAAGGCCATGCCATGGTGAATCGCTTGCAGACGGCAAGAGAGGAAAATTACACACCACCCGGACGCTCGCGCCGAACGCGTGTGGGGGCAGGTTCGACCGGAACTTGCCTTTTACAACACCAGAGTTGCCGTGCGGACGGGTGACACGGCTGTACAGCACTTTTGAGCGTACGGAAGACTGAGACGCACGAGCATAACTCACCCCCAGATGACGCGGACCTTTGAGCCCTGAACCTCCCGCTTTGCCCGGTAGATGTAGGCAACACGCTACAAGACCAAACGTTCACACCTTGTTTGAACGAGAGGCGAACAAACAGATTGTGCGCACCTTGCCGAGGTAGAACTGGGTATCCTCCTTGTTCGCGACACCCTCGATCTGGAGGAGAGAGGTGTTGGGGCGGGAGTTGCGCTTCGACCGCTTGTGGCCGAGAACGCGACCCTTGGCGTAAAGTCTGTGATAGGACATTCGGTGATGAGCCCGAGTTTCTTCAAGCAGGAGATAACGGCCTCCAGAGAACGAGGGGGCGACGAGCATAGAGAACCCAGAGTTGAGGCGAACCCGCAGAGCGCCGTCATCCGATTCCTCCAGTGCCCATCCATCCTCCTCCGACCGACCCACTCCTCCCAAAACCGTCCCATACCACCGAGAGCACCGTCCAGCAACGTAGGATCATGATCTCACCTTGTGGAGCCCATTGTTTTGTCGGTCGGCCGGTGTCGGATGTCGTGAACTTGCTGCTGCCGCCTGCGATGAGGATGCGCCTGGCAAACTTCGGCGCTTGCTTCGGGAACATCCGCGGGCGCCAAATCTGCCTCGTGGGAACTCTGCCCCCGGCCTGACTCTGAAAATGCGAGCGCGTCGCGGCCTCGTCTGTTTCTCCTCACCATCGACGCAGCGTCCAGCGCTGCACTCAGTCGTCGCCCTCGACGAACGCGAGTAACGGAGCGGTGGGAGAGCGAAGGATCCTCGGTGTTGCGGCGCGCTATTTCCAGTAGGTAGCCAGTCGCATTTTGCTCGCCAGTACTTCCTGTCCGAGCTCGGACCGCAGGATATATATACTCCCTTTCTGCAACAACTACCTCCCCAGTGCTGCTTGACTCGACCGCCAGCGAGCTCTTGCTCGTCACCGCCCGCCATGTTCTCCACGAAGCTCGGTGGGCGCGCCTTGCCTGTTGTCTGGAAGCGTTTTGAGTCCTCTGTCATCGTCCCCAAACCCATCCCCTCCAAAACTCACCTCCATGCCCCCCTCCCCGACTCCGCATTCCCCAAGGGCTACGTCCTTACAGGCGTGCACTGCGGCGTGAAAAAGAAAACGGACGTCCTCGATCTCGCCGTCATCCTCTCCAGATCCACCCGCCCCACGAGCGCAGCCGCGTGCTTCACCCGGAACGCGTTCAAAGCCGCCCCCGTCATCGTCTCCCAAGAGGTTCTCCACGCTTCCTCCGGCTATGCCAAAGGCCTCGTCGTCAACAGCGGCTGCGCCAACGCCGTCACCGGCACGCAAGGCATGAACGATGCGTGGGCGATGGTGCGCGCGACGGACAAGCTCATCGACGACAAGGGCTCGGTGGGGCACGAGCAGACGCTCGTCATGTCCACCGGTGTCATCGGGCAGACCCTCCCCATCTCCAAAATCACCGACGCCATCGCGAACGCGATCCCCAAAACCCTCGGGTCGACGTTCGACGCTTGGGACCGCGCCGCCCGCGCATTCATGACCACCGACACCTTCCCCAAGCTCCGCGCCCGGACGTTCACCATCAACGGGCGCGAATTTCGTATGGCGGGCATGGACAAGGGCGCGGGCATGATCCACCCTGATATGGGTCCCGCCGCGGGCAGCGGGCAGCTGCACGCCACCCTCCTCGGATGTATCATGACCGACGCGGCCGTGTCGCCCAAAAGTCTGCAGTCCGCATTGACGCACGCAGTGGACCGGAGCTTCAACTCGATCAGCGTCGACGGAGATATGTCGACAAACGACACCATCGTGGTCATGGCGAATGGTACCGCGGCAGATCCTGCGGATGCGGAGATCGACAAGGAGCGCGACCCCCAAGCGTACGAGGTCTTCAAGCAGGAACTTACGAGCTTCGCGGCGGAACTCGCCCAGCTTGTCGTCCGCGATGGAGAGGGTGCGACCAAGTTCGTCACTGTCACAGTCGAGGGTGCTCCCACGTACAAGGACGCGCATACCATTGCGTCGAGGATATCGACTTCGGCGCTGGTCAAGACTGCATTGTACGGCGAGGACGCGAAGTAAGGCTCCTAGCATACGAACAACACACATTGTTGACTGAGCCTCTTTTCCAGCTGGGGCCGTGTCCTTGCTGCTACAGGCTCGGTTCCTATCTCTACTCCGGTTGATCCCACCCGCGTAAACGTCTCCTTTGTTCCCGCAGACGGCACTGCTCCCCTCCCCCTCCTTGTCAAGGGCGAGCCTGAGAAGGTGGATGAGGCCCGTGCTCTAGAGATCATCTCGCAGGAGGACGTCGAGATTAGGGTCGAGCTGGGTCTGGGTTCTGAGAGTGCTCAGTACTGGACCTGCGACTTCAGCTACGTGAGTTTTAAGTGTCGAACTTGAAGGGACGGGCGCTAACAACATTGTAGGAATACGTGAAGATCAACGGGGACTACAGAACTTGATGTGCGGATAGTACGAGAAGCTTTTTCAGCATGTGAATGCGATCCTGGACATATCACGAGGTCATGCACGCTTGTTCATGATGGCTATCATCAGTCTATTGGCGATCTCCGCTACCTCTGTGAATGCCAACGAGCGAGGATGTGCGCCGGTATTTGTCTCCAACCTGCTACTCTTTCCAAGAGGTTGCTGCCCTGGCGGAGGCTTCCACATCACCCCCGTCTTCGCCGCCGTCCTGTAGATCGCTCCGCGGTCTTTGCGGAGTATCGCGTTCGTCGCCAAGGGCTAGGAATCCTGGCCGCTCATCGAGCCAGACGACACCCTCGGGACGGACTCGGATGCCGCAGAGGCGGCACTACCTGGTGTGAGGGAGCTCTAGTTCACCACACAGCTCATGGCTGATCGAAGATGAACGCACAACACGTGTATGCTTGGCACTTCATGGCATCGCCACGTAACGTATGTGCATCATTGTCCGTGCGCTCGTCGAATTGTATGTGCATTTTTTCGCCTACTTGCATATCGTATCTAACCATTCGATTCAGCCCCAGAGACCCATGGTATCTTTCAAGCTGTTATCACCTCAGCGTCATTCCGCTCTCCATCCAATTGTATCGTTCCTTTTCAGTGTTCGGCTACCTGCGCTTGCTGATTCTTGTCCATATAATCCCTCCGTTCGTTCATGGCCCAATAAAGAAGGCGCCAGTCTGTCAACAAGGATAGCTTGCACGCACCATGTCAATCGTCCCGGAAGGTCTGGACATACATATCTCAACTGCCGACTCGAAGTGCAAAATCAAGGTAAAGTAATAGCGCTTCCAAGGGTAAACTGATAACGGCGAGAGTGACAAGGCATACTCCTACAACCACGTCTGAGTACATATGTGTGCGTGAAACTATAGCGAGGTCTTAATACGATCTGGGGCTCGGCATTGTCCATGTCCGAGTCGCTTGCTTTGGAGAAAGTGTCCGTCCCGTGGATGCAAATGAAGCGGCACCGTAGCTCGTGCATGGTCAACGGGGGCTGGTTTCCACCGGCAGATATCCACAGCGCCACCAAAGTACGAGATCGGTTTATTGGAGGAGTACGTGAACCTTCTTCAGCTTCGACAGCACAAAACCATTCTCTGCGATCACTTTGTCAACGTGACGATCTTCAACAACTCCAGCATACCCGGGCATGATATAAACGCATCGTAATGGGGTCGTACTGCTCTCTCCTTCGCCGATATCGCCAGTTGGTTGTCGTAGAACGGCGGCGAAAGCGACTTCGCGGACACCAATATCGAGGGTGTTGTGGATCATGAACAACAGCGCGTCGGCCACTACGATTTGGCGGGCGTCGGACACCTTGCTGCATCCAGAAGGGAAGACAGCGCGCATGGTTCTGCCAGGAGACTCTTCAGGCTGGGCAATAAGCCGCTGAAAATGGTATTCCATTTGGATGTTCCAGTGCTCTGGCGAATCCAGGCCGAAGCCTGAGTAATTCGTCGGAATAGAAATGGGCTCCCGAAAGCAACCTATCTTGTACTTGGCTCGCAGGCTTTCTCTGCTGCATCTTCCTGGTACCGCATCCGGGTCCGAGAAATCGCATGCCTCGGCCAACTTCCGAGGAGCCCAACGAAAATTAGGGTAGTTGAGTTTGGGGCATGACTCCATAGGGAGCTGGCAAGACACTACAGCAACCTGGCAGTAAACCTCCACGAGGCGCTCCTTTGCCAGAGCCTGAGATTTCCGGTCACGGTCCGAACTGGAGTTGACGGTGATGCTGAGGAGCGCTTCCACATCGACGTTGGGAAGCAGTCCAACTACAGCGATAGTCTCGTCTTCTGCGTGCGATGTCGTGCGTCCATAAAGAAGGTTGATAACATTTCCAAGGTTGAACTCGCCGGACCGACTGAGGATCGGGGTCAGTTCCCGAAGGCGACGTATTTTCCTGCCTCGCCGTGGCCCGGAGCCATCCTCCTGAGGCTGCTGTGAAGTTATCACGGCATGGTATTTCGCTCTGAGCCTCAAGAGGGGCATGATGGACTCGTAGTGAAGGGTGAAAGCATTGCAATTATCTTTGACTGGTTCTGGACATTTGATGAGTTCGCCATTGGCAAACTCGAACCAAAGATTGGGTCCAAGCAGGCCTTCTTGTAGAGTCCAAACCCGCCGAAACCATACAGATGTCGCGATGCGCAAGTAAGTTTCGTGAATCGGCTGGGGGACCTTGCAAAAATGGCGGATGGATGCATCGCGCACGAGTACCGCATACGCGTTAAGATATGTGTCTGCCATGAGTTGAATTGCCTTCTTCCTCGCCGTGTTTTCTGAAGGAACGCATAACGAGTCGATCCAGAATGCTACTCCAGGCTTTCCCTCCAATGGTAGCGCCTTTCGAGCGAGAGCGGCTATATTGGCTACCTGGCAAGTGGGAAGTCCATCCTCGGTGGTACTCCCGAGTCCTTCGCTCCAAACATGGGAAATGGCGATATATGGGGTGTCCGAAGCAGCTGCGACGGTGAGGATGCTACCATCAAAGAAGACGACCGGTATGATGTCTTTTAGGAGGAGCATGCAAATTTCGTCGAGGGGAGCTTTCACGTTGCTACAGTCGTGGCAGAATGGTTTTATATGACTCCAATGGGGCTTACTATTTGCTTCGCCTGGCTTGGCTACTACTATGGTGTTGACAGCGCAATGATTTAGAACGCAGTCTCGGTGTTCGTCGGTTTTTTGGCGTATGAAGGGCTCCAGACGAAGGAGGTGTGTGAGGGCTACCCAGCCTATACGCCGGAAGAACTGTGGGTTGACCACACTCAAGCACCACCCTTTGGAAATGAGTTTGCCTGTACACCACTTAGAAACCCGACTATGGCCGAAGCGTAACCTCCCAAAGGTGCCGCCAAGTAGCTCCTCAAGGCTGTCGGCTTCTGGCTGAGTTGTATTCCATACTGCGAGGATGTACATGGCAGTGACTGCGATCGTGAAGAGGATACTGTTGGAGGTGTCCATCCACGTGTTTTCGGCTAACCCGGCCCGATGGGCCAAATCCATCCTCCTATGCCACTCCTCATCAAGTGCAAGCAGAGCACGACCGCGATGAAGATTAGCAGTGGTGGAGATGTTCACGTCCTGGGAACGGAGATACCAGGTGGAAAGCAGTTTTGAAATCCGTTCGCCTGAGAGAACTCTCTTCCCACCCGCTGATTTTGCTAGGGGTGACAGTAGCTCGTTTTCGGATATCTGAACCCCTAAAGCCGCTTCCAGGACTCCGTACGTCATTGCTCCAACCCATAGGGCAAAATCCTGGGAAGCAGTAAATGGCCTTATACGACGAGCTTTTGTGTATCCAACAAGGGATTCGGACACTGGATATCCATCATGAGGAGCTCCAAACCAAGGAATATCCGGCGGAACCCCGAACACCGAAGGCCATTCATTAGGAAATTTCTCTCCCTGATAAGTGAGTTGTTCTTGGCTGCGCCGTAGCAGTACGTGCGCCACAGTGCTGCGCCCTGTTTTCAACAGCAAGGTTATCGTGGAGACAATGCGACCCTATATGTTTAACCTCACCTTCGAGCTGCAGTTCTGTCCCTGACGTGGGGTCCATATTGTCGCCGGATGACCATGGCATCGGAGACCAGCGAGAATGACGTCGAAACGCACTCTCATCCATATATAAGGGAGTCAGGATATCAATCAATGCGGCGGCGTACGTGTCGTAATCCTCCGAGATGCCACCCTCCCGCATGTGGGGTAAACTGCACAAGAAATGGTGATGCCTAGCCGAATTTGAAGTCATACATTCATGGCCAGTTGACTTATCTCCTATCGCATGGAAGATACCCGCCAGGATGAAGTCTACGGTCGATTTGGAGAACGCCTTATAACTAACGCTCCCTGTGCACTTTCCGGGCTCGTTTTGCCAGTCAATAGTGTATTTGTCAACGAGAAGGTTGACCAAGTATGCAAATGGCGCGGGCCATTGGCCGAGGCGCTTCCGGTTCGGTCACGACGCGCAAGTGAGCTGGGATTTGGGGTATTCGGTTTGAATATGTAGATATGCTTGTCTGCACCATGCGAATTCTACTTCCGTGTTGTCTACGAAGAAGTTGTGGGAGAGGTAAGGCTTATCGTTGTGGAACCGCCACGACAACATTGAGATAGAGTTGTCAGTTGGAGCAGAGAAGAGGTTGGTCTATATGCATGGCGGGGATTAGGGTATAGACGCGAAAAATGAGAGAATCACGCATTACCCGATTGAACCGCCGGATAGCCAGAATTCTAGATGCCACCTTAGGGTCCTCCAAGGTACGCACAAGTTGCAACCTGCGGAGAAGATATCGCGTATATTAATTTCGCAGCCGGAAATCGGTACCAAGAATGTGTGAGTACAGCATAGCTTGCTTCTTTCCGCATCAATGGTGGACAATCGGGTTAGCGGGAGAGGCGTTCGTGGAAGCCGTGAGCGGGACATTTACTCGAGAATCGTACACAGAGACCTACCTTGTCCATGGTTTAGACTTGAAGTTGAATGTTGTATGACGGTGGGAAACGCAGATATACAGCAATGGTAGGATGAGACTAGGATGAGGGAATGGGGACTTGGGGAGGACGAACGAACTGGGTTTTATATGCGCACGGCGCTCTGCCCGAACTATAGCGAAACGTAGGACATGAGGAACTAGGGTTCCGGTCGCACGCAAACTTTAGTGCCCCAAACCGTGAGTAGCGCGGAGTATACATGAACCCTGCTTCGGAAGTCTGTGTTGAGCCACCTTCGTGAAGATGAAGTCAGTGGGCGAGGGGCGTACCTGTATTGCACCCAGGGACCGCACAGCGCGAGGGAGCCAGCCTCGACAACAGGTCTTCCGGGCCCGGTATGGTAATTCTTTCTGTCTTTGATTAAGATATGTGTCCATGCAACAGAGTTTCAGGCATTGTGGTGGGTTCGAGGACAGAGGTGTGAAGAAGAGAGGTAACGCTTGGAGTAGTTGGCGGCACCTGGTGGTACCATCGCGGGACCAAGACTCTACAAGGTTCAAGGGGTCTTCACAGGCGATCGTCCACCGTCAGTGCAGCCTCATAGACTTGGCCACCCAGCGACTGCGGCCCGAAGCTATCTATTCATCAAAGCGACCGGTGCCCTACGTAGTATGCTTCGGTCGGACAAGGGCCGCTGCAGCTCTCGACGGTCGGAGAAATCGGTGTTTTGGAAGAAGCGCAGAGGGGACGGAGATTAGCTGAAGGCGATGGAAAGACCCACCACGATGCGGCCACCAGCACTACACGTACCACCTGGTGTCTTTCATGCGGCGTCTGATCGAGCGCGGGCGTACTTGTAACCTTATTGGCCCTAATATTCCAGCCAGGTAGAAGACGAGAGCACGGAGATGAGGCAGGACAAGAGAAAGCGATACAAACACAGGAGGGCAGGGTGTGATAGGGCTAGATGTGTGGTAAAACGAGAACCTGACTATGTGCGGAGCACAGAGACAAGGTGAATGAGGGTTCAGCACCGGTCGTAGATGGGAGGATACGCTCACGAATAATCACACAGAACAAAGCGCTTTGACTGACAACTGACCCTTCTTCCCCCAGCACCCTCGAACCCACACTCATTTCTGACGCTCCTCGTCCTTGGATGCTGACACGGTCCTCGTCGTCCTCGGCCGCGTCCCGCGCTGACGCGTCGACACTCGCCGCGCGGAACGTCCGCTCCTCCTCCTCGCCGAGCCCAAGAGGACCACAC
Source organism: Grammothele lineata (assembly GCA_002150815.3). Taxonomy (NCBI): domain Eukaryota; kingdom Fungi; phylum Basidiomycota; class Agaricomycetes; order Polyporales; family Polyporaceae; genus Grammothele; species Grammothele lineata. The sequence continues at coordinate 45,741 of NDFF03000016.1, forward strand.
GACATCCGGACGACTGCGGGGGCGCGATGGTCATCGGGTGGTAAAAGTCCTTCGGGCCCGCCTCCTCCGAGTCGTCCATGCTCACGACCAACGTCCGGCGCGACCGCGCGCTACTCGCAGCGACCGATTCCGCGTCCTCGGGCGCAGTTAATAACTTTCTTCGTGGTGGGGCTGCTCGAAGCCTCCGCGTCACCGAAAATGGCGTCCTCGAGGTTCGGCGCACGGGCCTGGCGGGAAACCCCTCGCCCTGGGAGGAGCCACTGAGGTGCCTGCGTTTGACTAAGTCGTTCGAGTGGACGTCGGAGTCGATCGCCTGCTCGTCGAGCTCGCTGGTGGCCGTGATGACGTGTGGATGATTGCGGCCATTGGTCGTGTCGAAGACGTGCTGGAGCGTCCTGGCGAAGAAGAAACCACCGATCTCACCTGCCCCCCACCGTTAAATTGTCATAGGAAAACATATGTCCAGAGGTCGTAGAGGGGGGAACGATGCGATGGCAAGATCGTTCATTCAGTGGGTTAGATACAAAATGTTGTAGGCAATAATGTAACTGCAACGGACGTTCGAGACAATGTGAGGCCTCATATCTGAGGGGCCCTATGTCGCGGTACTCACAGAAGGCGCACAGGAGCGAGACACAGAAGAAGAGCGTGCCCACGAGACAGCGCGCGCGCCGCGGCGTGTACTTGATGGCGTAGATACACGAGGCGTAGAACCGAGGATGAACAGCCTCACATAGTAGGGAAAGAGAAGGGTGCACGGCCTGCAAACTGTGCGCGTGCTCGGCAGCTCAGTGCCTTGGTCGGAAGCGCCCGGCACACATGAGAGTCGAGACCTGCTCCGGCGGAGCCTTCCCGCCAGACTGTACTGCTGGTGGGCCATCCTGGTCCATCGTCCTTCTCCTTGCTTACACTGGTACCGTTCCCCTGCTGCACATCTGCGCTCCTTTCTTGTCCGACGATTCTACCTCGATTGTAGACACAGCTTTTCTCTCTCTTCTCTGTGCTCGCTTTCCCCTACAGTATGGATTCCGCGCAGAGCTTCATCCCCGCCGCCGCCGTCCTCGTCGCGAGCGCAATGATCATGTTCAGTTACACGCAGCTCGCAAAGCCCACCGTATTCGCCTAAGGCCTTGCCTCTGCCGCCTCCGCTACGTGCTCCAAGAAACCGAAGTACGAACAGGAAGTCGCCGGTGCTGGCGCGGGAATAGGCACGAACGCCGACCACTACTCGAGAGCGAAGGTGGGCCCCTACCGCTCTCGAGTTCAATACCGTGTCTTTTTGGCCAGCTTTGACTGGGAGCTCCGATGCGCTTGAAGCAGTTTCAGAGCCCGTGGAGCGGCCGAAGCCTAAGGAGAAGATGCCGGCCAACGCTGCCGCCGCCGTGTTCGTTCAACGTTGAGGCCTGGGACGCAGACGCGCAGGTCAGGCCCTCCCCATCTCCAAAATCACCAACGCCATTGCGCAGGCGATCCCCAAAACCCTCTGGTCGACGTTCGACGCTTGGGACCGTGCACCCGCGCGTTCATGACCACCGGCACCTTCTCCAAGCTCCGCGCACGGACGTTCACTATCAACGGGGGGAGAGTTCCGTATCGCGGGCATGATTCACCTCAACATGGGTCCCGCCGCGAGCAGCGGGCAGCTGCACGCGATCCTTCTCAGATGCTTCGTAACCGATGCGGTATCTCCCAAAAGCTTGTAGTCGCGGCTGATACACGCGGTCGACCGGAGCTTCAACTCGATCAGTGTCGACGGAGATATGTCGACAGACGACACGATCGTGGTCATGGCGAACGATGCTGCGGCAGATCCTGCAGAAGTGGAGATCAACAAGGAGCGCGACCCTTAGGCGTACGAAGTCTTCAAGCAGGAACTCACGAGCTTCGCGGCAGAGCTCGCCCAGCTTGTCGAAGTTGTCGTCCGTGATGGAGAAGGTGCGACCGAGTTCGTCACTGTCACGGTCGAGGGTGTTCCCACGTACGAGGACGCGGACGCGATTGCTTTGAAGAAACCGACTTCGGCGCTGGTCAAGACTGCACTGTATGGCGAGGATGCGAAGTAGGTCTTCTTGCGTGCGAGCGCCCATGCATTGCTGACAATGTCTCCATGCCAGCTGGGGTCGCGTTCTTGCTGCTACAGGCTCGATTCCTGTCTCCACCCCCATTGACCCCACCCGTGGAAATGTCTCTTTCGTTCCCGCGGACGGCACTGCTCCCCTCCCCCTTCTTGTCGAGGGTGAGCCCGAGAAGGTTGACGAAGACCGTGCTCTGGAGATCATCTCGCAGGAGGAGTCGAGGACATGGAGACCAGGGTTGAGCTGGGTCTGGGTTCTGCGAGCGCTCAGTACTGGACTTGTGACTTAAGTGTAGGCCCTGTTCGGCAACGGAGTTTCGAGTTGAGGTACCGCTACCCGCCCGCCAAACAAATAGACGCGCAGTCGAAATCTCGAGTAACGGTCGGCCCAATCTACTAAATAAGGGGCGAAGTAGCGCTACCTGGGGAACTCTACTCCGTTGCCGAACAGGGCCTAAGTGTTGGGTGTCAAACTTGAAGAGATAGGTGCTCACAGCTTTGTAGGATTAACGGTGACTATAGGACTTGATGTATCAATAATATGATAGTCTCAGCATGCGAATGTGATTTTGGAAGCGTCGCGAAATCATGCACGCTTGTTTATGATGCTATCACTGGATTTGCGAGGAATAGCATTCTAGCCGCATTTCGACCACAAGCTGTCTGAGTGACCAACTGGATTCTCAGCACCTTGGCCTTCGTTCGACTCTCGACTCTCGATTACTAGTACTAGTGTGCAGCGAATACTGAGATGCTCACGATATATTGAAAGTGTAAGGTGTTGTCTACCGCAGCATCCACGCCACGTCCGAGGCATGTCAAATATGCGCCTATAATGCGCGCCTCGAAATATGCTTTAAGCTGCACATCTTCTCACCTGACTGCTGGGCTCCCCGCCTTAGGAATGCGACCATCTGCTCCACCCCTCAGGTTACGGCAGGGCTAGGCTGCCCTCTGTGTTCATGTGCTTGCCCGGGCTGAGACCGTTCCAGAGTGTGGCCTGTTCGGCCTACTGCTTGCTTATCGCTCGACGGTCAGTGCCAGCGTAGGAGGCGCAGGAAGGGGAGTGTCGCGTGGGGCAGCCTATTTATGAGCGCGCTGTTTGTGGCTGTTGACGCGTCTCGGCAATACCGCCATAATGCCAGGCACCGTACTGCCCGCGCCAATATATTACACCACGTCAGTAGCTGCGCCCTGTCCATCGTCTCCCACCGTTCCCCTGCTGTACATCCACGCTCCTTCCTCTCCCGACGAACCTACCTCGACTCTATACGCAGCTTCCCCCTCACCCCTCTCTTCTGTGTTCGCCGTCGCCTCCAGCATGGGTTCCGCGCAGAGCTTCATCCCCGCCGCCGCCGTCCTCGTCGCAGGCGCCGCCCTCTTTGGCTACACCCAGCTCGCAAAGACCGCCGCGGTGTCCCAAGGCCCCTCCTCTGCCTCCGCCTCCACCTCTGCCTCCGCCACGTCCTCCAAGAAGCCCAAGTCCAAAAAGAAAGCGGCCGCGACCGCGGGAACTGGCACGGACGCCGACGGGCCCCCGAAGGAGAAAGCGGGTCCCCTAGGCCCCCTCGCCGCCGCCGTCGAGCCCCAGGTTGTCTCCTTCCCCCCCGTCGTGCCGGGCGGCTTCGACGCGCCCGAAGCCGGCTCAGAGCCCGCGGAGCGGCCGAAGCCCAAGAAGAAGAAGAAGGCCAAGAAGGCCGCCAGCGCTGCCGCGGCGGCGGCGTCCGCTGGGGCCGACGCGGACGCGCAGTCCGAGTCGTCCGCGACCGCCCCGGAGACCTCTGCCGCTGCCGCCTCGGGTGCGCGTGGTAAGGGGGGCCGGCGCAGCGGCGGGGCGGGGCTGGACGACGGGGGGTGGACGCGGGTGGAGACGAAGAAGACGGCGCGCGGGGCGGGTGGGGCCGCGGCGGCGCAGAAGGGCGGGCTGGAGGGCTCGACGAGCGACGCGGGGGTCACGACGTCCGTGACGGGCACGGGCAACTCGTCGCCGGTGACGGAGCGCACGGAGGAGCTCGAGGAGGGCAGCCACCTGGCAGACTCGGTGGACTCGGTGCCCGAGAACCGGCGGACGCTCGCGGAGAAGCTGCTGCCCAAGCCGCGCAAGACGGGCGTCGAGGAGTACGTGTCTTCGTCTCTGCCGCCACCTGTCTGAGTCTGGGGAGACTGACTCGAGTGCGTCCAGCTTGCTCGAGGAGCCGGACTACCCGCAGCTCTCGCGCGTGATGCGCATCAAGCCCCGTCCGGACGAGAGACCCGCCGCCGGCTTCTCGTGGGCCGACTACGAGGACGTCGACGACTCGCGCGGGACCGCGAACGACGCGGACGGAGAGGACGATGGCGGCTGGGGCGTCGTGAAGAGCCGGAGGCCAAGTGAGTTCAGGTTGCCCTCGCTACGCTGCTTCGTCTCTCGTATGTGGCAGATGCTGATGGTCGTGCTGTTCAGAGACCACAAAGACCCCTTCGCAGCAGACCCCGACGGTGCAGAAGGCCCCGGAGACGCTCACAAAGAAAGAGCGGCAGCGCGCCGCAAAACGCGAGGCCGAGAAGGCGGCCAAGGCGGACGCAGAGGCGGAGCGGCAAGCCACGCTCAAGAAGCACATGCGCGAGCTCGAGAAAGCACGTATTGCCGAGCAGCCGAAGAAGGGCTCAAAGGTCACCAGCGGCGGCATGTCCGCTTCCGTCGACGACAATGGGAAGCTCGTCTGGCAATAAGTTATGCATATGCGCTCCGGGGATAGGGGAGGCACAGGGTTCGTCTCTTCCGCATGCCTCCACCACGTCGTGTTCCCCCAACGCACCATTATTCTGTTACATACCGCACATATACCATCGTTAGTCGTTTCTTCGCCATACAGTATCACGCATACGCAGTGCTCTCCGGGACCTTTCGCGCGGAAGAAGTCGTTCAGCTGTATCTAGTATTCCCCGAGTTCCCTAATGCATCCCCATGCCTTCGTCACCGCTGCGTGCCTCCCATACTCTGCAACAACCTCTGCACCCCCGTCCCCACCATCCCGGCCACACCCTCCCCGAGAGTCCGTGCATTGCTCAGGCCACGCGCGAGACTAGCAATCCCGTCCGCGGCGGCGTTAACTCCAAGCTGCGCCCCCGAGACCACACCCCTCCGAGCGTTGCTCCCCGCGTTGAACATAAGCGCTGCCTTGACAGAGTCGAGCTCGTTGAGGACCTCGAGGCCGACGGAGCGCGCCCAGACGACGGGCTCCGCGGTGGACGCGTAGAGCTTGTGCAGCTTGTCACACGCGGACATGACCTTGTGGTTCTCGAAGTACCTCTCGCGCGCGTAGGGCAGCAGCGCGGTGCGTGAGCCTTGGTGGGGTATGTTGCGTCAGCTCTCGGATGCGCGCATATAGGGACTAAGGGAGATAACTACCGATGTCTCCCCCGTTGAGCACGGTCTTGTGTATGCACCGGAAGAGCGACTCGACGTCGCCGAGGCCGAGGTTGAGGCCTTGTCCGGCGAGTGGGTGGATCGTGTGCGCGGCGTCACCAATGAGGACTGTACGCGCGCCTGCCCCGTCGCCGATGTATTCGTCCGCATGGTTGTACCTGAGGGGGAAGCAAGCAACGGAACCCGGCTGGATGGAAGTGACTAGTGGCGGGAGCGCGTCCGCGTCTGGGGGAGGCACGCCTTCCGCGTTTGCTGCAATAGAGTAGGCTGAACGCGAGTCGATGCCATGTGAGCGTTCCCGCCATGAGATTTCCTCCGCGACTTGCTGCGGACTCAGCGAGGTTTGGCTGCTAGCTGCGTCTAAAATGGTGTTGTGGAGATACCGCAGAGATACCTCGGGTAACCGGAAAGCAGCGTTGATCATGTTTGCAAGTACGGCAGGGTCAGAAGCGAGGAGCGCCTTGGCTAGGTGAGGTTGTGTAGACCAGACGAGAGATGAAGCAGTGGGAGACAGAGGTAAGAAAGCGATGGGTCCTGTTGGAAGGAATCGCTGATACGCAACGGTGTTTGGGGGCTGGAAGGATGTTCTTGGGTGGTGGAACATGGTAGCCACAATGGCCGTCGTGTCGTATGCCCACCCGTATGACTGGATGCCAGCATATGCACGTACTGGAGAATTTAACCCATCCGCGCCAACCTAATGCTCGCTGAGATGCAGTGGGAAGGGCATACACAGAGAACTCACAAGTAGCCTAGCGCGTAGCACGCGACCGTCGGACAGATGCACAAGTGGCCAACCACCGCCTTCCCGTTCCTCCCGTACAATTGTCTGTACCTTGACCTTGTCGACTAGGCCCACCGACGCATTGCTGTCCAGGTGTCTGAGGAGAGCCCGTTGGAGGTTGAGATTCTCCGTGAGCCGGGCCATCTGGCTCGGCGAGTCCAGACCTGGGAGACCATCTTGCGTAGAAAACGTAATGCGCGCATCCGACACGCCATCCCAAACCTGAGGGGTACCCAGTCAACCTTCAAGGGCTTCGTGTACGGGCAAAGGTCACGACCAGACGCACCTGCATCTCCTCTATGGGGCACGAGCGTCCATCCTCGGCGTGTGCCCATGCGCCAATACCTTCCGGAGACCCTTGAATACCATAGTGCTGTTACAGAAGGACATGGACGCGCACCGGAGAGGAAAGACTGGGATGCATTCGTGATGGAACTGACGCGGTTGGAGAATGTGCCCGGTTCCGGCGACCAAGAGCGGACCTTGTCGAGGTCCCCGGCTTCGACGAGCGTAACGCGCAGCGCTTCGCGGACCAGACGTTCCGAGCCTTAACCACATAAATGGAGCGTATACGGGGGGAATGCAGACAGACGAACGTACTGAGTGCGCTCGCGAGAGCTAGTCCCGCAGGCCCTCCGCCGACAATGACGACGTCACTCTCCTGGGGTACGGCCGAGGCCATACCTCTTGTGCTCGCTATCCGAAAACATTTGGCGTGTCTTGACAGGATTCTGGCCTTGGTGCTAACGCGATGCATGAGGAGACTGGGGCATGAGGAAGTAGAGAGCCGGTGGCTGTCGGCGGGGGCCATCATCGTCAATGGGCGCTCCGTCGGGCCGTCTGGCCCAGGTCAACCGCGGCCACAGCGGCCACAACTTCAACTTGAACGACCAGGCCTTCATCTCACTGCGACCGCGCTCTCTGGCGCGACCTGTTCCCAACGACGATGCACGGTAAGTTGTGCAAATCCAGCCAAGGGGTCGATGCAGCTCATCCACTCACCGCGAAAGTTCGGACACAGATGTCAAAGAAGCCCGCTCTATCAACGACAATAACTGTCGCCGCAATAGGTGGATACGGACGTGAGGCACCGACAGTTATAGTGTTTCGTCGCCCTATGAGGCACCCATAATAACGTCTCTATCGAAACGTCTACAAGAACAACAATAGGTACTGTGGGCGCGCGCACTCGTTGCAACGTGAGTGACAATGTCTTATACTCGAAGAGCGCCGTCGCTAACACCAGCTGCCACAGGTCATGCTTCCTCACGGCCAGCCATGACTACAATGATCTCAACTTCTGTGCAGACATTGTGGCTGTATGGAATACATACATTCCATACTCGTCCGGACCCGAATCGTATACTATCCCAGTTTCCCGATGCGTCTCTTCATGGTTCCCTCCTTCAACTCCGCGACTCTCCCATACGGTGCCGGCGCGCCGCATGGGGATGGCCTCCCTGCGCTAGGTTTCGCCACCGCCGAGAGCGGTGCCGCGAACGCCGCCGACCTTCAATCCTGGGATCTCCTCCAATATGAACCTGCCCTCAATGTTACGAACCTCACGAACGCTACTACATCGTATAGTAGTGACGCCCATAATTTCGACCCGCCCGCACAGTTTACCAACATCGTCAGGAGTTCTCAGAACTCCACCTCTACCTCCGGGGCTCCCTTCACCTATCCGTCCGGCCAGTCACAGCTTCGTACACGGCCAATCGTCCCCATTGACGTCACCCCGCAACCTTCTGTTCCGCAAGTGACTGTTTCGCAGCACTTCACTGCGTCTGACTTCCCTGTGTCGACGAGCGGTAATCATCTGCCCCATTTTCCACCGGGATCTCAGGTCGTCCTAGGATGTTGGGTGTATCCTGACGGTAACGCAAACGGGCCGGGATACTTCCAGCCCCTCGGCGACGAGCACTTGATCAGCGTTCTGGCAGGTTGCGGCTATGCCGTCACTCGTGCTGAGCCCTATGGCGATCCCTCTGCCCCATTGATGAACAACGGGCAGCCGCCTCCCAGCTTAGCGCAGAGTGTGGAACAGAGCGGTATATCCTCACAACAGTGTGAGGTATGTATTGTTATCCGTGCGAGATGCCGAATGCTCAATCATGCATCTATGTGTTCAGCTTCGTGAACCTTCCGTCCTGTATGACACCGGCGGGCCTGCAGCAACACCATCTCTCCAAGCCACGCAAGTGCATTCCATGGCACCTAGTTCTATACCGGAGGCCGAGTTGTCAGGCATCGGCAATGTACGCTCTTCCCTGTTCGTTTATGCTTTCAAACACTCACTGTCTTGACAGCAATCCAGCTCTACATGGAGCAACTTGTGGAACAAGTTCAAGGGAAGCAGGACCGCCCCTCGCAAGTCGGCGTCGGTGTATCCTCCAGCGACTGTCTTGTCTCCACGCGAAAACGCTTCTTCCTCTACATCATCCCAAATGCCTCATACTCCACAAAACCTCCGCAGACTCCACTATGTAATTCCAGATCAAGCATCCCGCCCCTTGAACACGATTCCCATTCAGGCACAACTTCCTCCAAGTACGGATGCGGCCACGTCAGGTCCCTCCGTCAGCCGCGTCGCCGCTACCAATGGGCCTCCTCGGCGAGGCCAGGCGTTTCCCCAGCAGCCGCAACTGTCCAGAAATCTCATGCCCCCTCCGCCTTCCGCCGTTTCACCAACAGTTCCTCTGATGGTCGGGACTAGCATGGCGGGACCTTCTACCCATGCTGCCAGCCATGTGACCGCCTCCGGCCACATCGCTCAGCCAACGCCCAGGCCCCGTTCGCTCGCACCACACACGCTCGCGCCGAGGGATCAGTTTCTCGCCACCAGTTCTCCTCTCGCCGCCAGTCCGTCCGATTCCATTGTGTCCTCTCCGATGTCGGTCCTTAGGCGGAAGCGGCGCGCGAGCACACTCGACGAGTTTGCGTCGAGCCCGGGCGACTGCTTCCCCGCCACTCCAGACACGGGTTGCACCACACCGTCCTCCGCTGCGTCCACGCCGGCGTACGAACGCGGGCGGAGGTTGGATCCGTGGGAATTTGCTTCGTCGCGTTCTGCGCAGGGCAGCCGCGCCACTTCAGCCGCGTCAGAGAGGGAGCCTATTCCGAACCAGCCCGGGGACGTGTGGGATTTAAACGCATGGCTGAAGCCAGCGGCCAAGGGCAAAGAAAAGCGGAAGGCCCGAAGAGCTCCTAAGAAAGCCGCTGAAGATACCTGGAACGTCAAGTTGCAGTCAGACGGTGCACACGCCTTTGTATATGATCATCGGAAACAACCAGTTGCTTCGTCGCACCCGGGGCACCCACCGAACGCAGTCGATGGGGAGCGGCCCTCCACCAATGAGGACCCCGGCCATCCGGCGAAGAAGCGCCGCAACAGAACGCTCGACGGCCCCTCATGAGTGGTGGTTATAATGAGAATTCCTCGTCCTCTATGTGCCTCTCCTAATAGCTTGTCTCGTGGTGTGTCGGACTAATAGAAGTAAATGGACGTACGTGACTCTGCTTGTACATTATCAACGATCATCATGCCCTTCCAGACCTCTCATTCCATACACGTCTCTGTAGTCATTGCTGTGCTGTTGCTATCGCGTCTATCGATCTCAATTATACTGTAGTAGTAGGATCTGCTGCCAATACTCGTTTCTTGGCCGTTCATGCGATGATAAGGCCACGTCCGTCGCCTGTACCACTGGTAGCTAAGCGGCATGCTCGCGCCTTACCAATCAGTTTGTGAGGTTCTGGCTCATGGTATCGCTATGAGGCTATACATCACATTTTACGTGAATCTCAAGGCAAGTTCATAGTTACTTCGCGGGATCATGGCCATTTCTCTTTATCCCCCAGAGTGATTCGGGCGACACTCATCTTGGTACGTCATATCTCTTGATATACCGAACTTTCAAGATGCCTCCTGACGGTGTCCAAAATTCGTTCCTGAAGGAACTCGAGTACAGATGAGTCATGTTATTTCCATCCGGCTCCACATTCCCTAATGACTATGACAACTTAAAGAAGTTGTGCCACGAACTCGTACCCTTGCGGCCACCTTCCGCGCCAAGTGCTGTTGTATGGGCGCTAATTGTCTTACCGATGTTCCCCTTTTGGAAGTGTGCTTGTAACAGCTCATACATACATAAGCGGCGTCTCTTCCCACTCTGCCCCTCCTACTGACCCCCACCTTGTCCCTCTTCCCCTTCCCATGGTGACCCGCTTAGTTTTCCTTGTAGCCTCAGTACAAGGCAGCTAATATGACCATCCATTGAGCCGTAGCTCGCGTTCTAGCAGCCGTTATGCTTTGAGATCCACGGCCAGACTGTCACCGGACTTGACGACGTGATGTGAGGCTTAGGAAAACGTCGGCGGAAGACGGAGGACTTGCGTTTGTCAGGAGAACAAGTGGTTTAGAGCTCGTGTGCCTCTCGCCTCTCGGATGTACCAAGGTAAGTGGCAGTTTCCGCTTTAATCATAATCCGGGATGTCAGCTCAATTCGTGATTATAGATGAATCTGCGAGGTGTTGGCGGCGGAAACATCACCACCGCCGTGTAGTCTACCCGATACCATGCTTCTCTTCCATTCTCTCTGGAGGCAATACTTCCTCTAACAGAGACATGCGGCGAGTCTTCAGCACAGACCCGTATATCCCATTCGGGACGGGGCGAGCCAGATCGGTCTCATCGAGCAAGTGCGCTCGGTGTGACGGATATGACTGTTCGGGACACCTTGCAGACCTAATCGAGGCCCCACACCGCCTCAGAGCTTCTGGGGCAGCTCGCGCTGGCCACTTCAGGCCAAGAAACGCGCAAGCGAGGAGATTCCCACCGATCGTCCAGGGTTGCGGTGAGACTAGGAGAGCACGTCAAACGGCGCCCACGAACGCTCACCCGATCCGGACGCATTCTGGACAGAACGCACCGCCTCTGCTCGTGGTTCGGCGGCGCGTCCGCCGTAGCCACGCGTCCCGACGCGGCGGCGGAGAGGCAGAGGGCGTAACGGACTGGGTATTGTGACAATGCTATTGTGCTCGTCGGAGCAAAAGCCAGCACAGGGCGCCATCTCTGTTCTCACTTTCACCACTTCTACATCTTTGTACTCGCCCTCATCTTCACGACATTGTAGTGCATCTTGACTACGAGAACGGCCGCCCTGGCGGTCGAAATGGCGCCGCAGAAGAAGAACTCCGGCAAGAAGAAGAACAAGGGCAGAAGGCCGTACCCGAATTCGTTACAAGGCGCAGCGAACGATCAGGATCATAGGACGGTGAGCCTTGTATTGAAGGACCTGGATGTGGTTCGGACTCAGACTGACTTCACGTCCTCCGACAGTTTGTCCACTGTGATGGCAACGATGAAATATTTGAGCCCGCCGAATCCTCCTCACGCGACGTCACCAATTCTTCTGCTCCTCCTGTGAGTGTCACCCGCCTTTCACGCAATCTCTTAGTTTCTCATCTCCTTGGACGTCTTCACTTCTATGTAGAAGAAGAGACGATCATTCGTTCGAAAGACTAAGGAAGAACTTGAACCATGGGAGAAGGCTAAGAAACCGGCATTCAGGTTGGATGTTCCAGGTTTTGGTGCGTTACACCAACAATACTTTCCCGAACCCGAGCCTGAATCATGAACTACCCCGTGTCGTACACTTTTTGTGCCTAGGCACCTCGCGCAAGGCTTCTCGTACAGCCGGTAGTAGGCAGCATCAAGATGAGACTCGAAGAGGCCATCCGTCTCAGAGCTCGCTCGCTGTAGCGCAAGCCTGCCAGTTTCCGACCCCTTCATCCGCGACTCCATTCGTACAAGGCGGTGGGATAATGGGTATGGTTCCCGAAGATACTCAACGCGTCGCCGCATTTCACGGATTCCCCTCGACGATCAACTATGGCCAGGATTCCTCGGGACCTGAGAGTTTCCAGAGGTTCCCTGAACCATCCGTCGCTACCGCCTCCTGTGACTATCGTCAACACGCTCCCGGGGCGCACGAGAATGACGTCACAACTTCTGCGTTCCTGGGCATACCGCGCGTGGATGGTGGGCTTCCCACCATATTTGACGAACCCCAAGGGATGTTCTCCCGTTCCACAAGCTTGTCCAGTTCGTCGAGCTACCACTGGTCCCCGGAACGCTCCCTCGGTTATGACTTGACACAACAGCCCATTGGGAACACTCCCACCGGTTACACTCCTCACTCGACAACGACGTATATGCACCCGGCAACCATTGCTCCTCATTCATTCCCACCGCTTCCTACGGCCGGCACGCAAGACCTGTCCGTTCCACTCAACCACTCTTGGGACAATCTACAGCCATATGATGCGGCGTTCATGCACCCGATCTCTACGCCGCTCACCTCAACGGCGGGCTTCCCATCCGCCACCGAGCGAAGGCCCGCCGCGCTGAGCTTAGACGCCATGTCTCTCGACCCCCTGTCATTCACCAGTAATGTGACGCAGCGTGGCACCTCAGGTGTCGCAACGTTACCCTCGGCACCCACACTCAGAGACGCCGCTGGACCCGCTCCTCATTTCATGCACCAATTACCATCTGTCTATGGCGACTACGAGTGGTGGGACTCATCGGATCATCGCCGTCCCTCGATTGAGTCCGAATCGAGCTCGAGCTCTCTCCTACAGGCGCTTGGCGGCGAGGAGGACGGTCTCAGCCAGGCGTATACCAACGCGGCAGCAATGTACACGCAATCCGAAGACTGGCTAGGCACACCTGCTCACGAGGAGAGTGCATCTACTGCGCCCCCCTCCAACGCTTTCCCTATGGAGCATCCTACGCAGGACTTTTATGGCTCGTCCCCTCGTACCATTCCTACGTGGAATATCCCGGAGACGTATGAACAGTCGTACTTGGCGTCTGGACAGTTCTCCAAATACGAGAATCCAAAGCCAATAGGCGGTAGTTCCGCCCAATCTGATCTCACCCAGCATGAGTAATGGGATGTGCGCAACGTCGCCGTCCCTCCCTTTTTTCCATTGTATACACCACCCATACAGCGAATGCTTCCCTCGAATACGAAGCGACTATCTCCCTATGATATCAGTACTTCGTTCACGATTACTGTTTTGCCCGAATGCTTTGTTTTGTATGTTGCTCTGCGACGGTTTTGCTATCGATTGCTATGTGCCATTTTTCTCGCATTAGCCCATTGAACCCCACTTACGTGTATGTTGTTGTACCGATGTACAGAATCAGGGTTACTGTCAATGTCATTTGTGACGCGGATAAGTCGGTGTGCCTGTTCGACGAGCGTTACTGTTCAACTTTCAACAGCGACTAAACATTCTTGTCCAGCATTCAGGAGAAGGGATACGCGTGAGTACCAAAGCGTTCGAGCTCCAGCTTGCAGAGTCAATGTTGATATTCAATACTAGGTATCTAACAATCGATAGGACTAAGTACAATAGGGCAGCAGCGCATTTGGTAGGCTATGGATCGAGTATTGATATTTTTCCAGAGTATTAATAATCAACCCATAGCATATCGAATGCTCTACGCCTTTCTGCCGATCCATTGGGTCCAACAGAGCGCCGTAAATTAGATCGAGGCACACATATTTAGTACCCAGACGTCACTCTGGTCATTATGATTGGACTCACCTGGCTAGCGCCGTATCGATCGAACTTCGCATACCTGTTCCAGTGTTTCTTGCATCCGAATGGACATCTGCCAAATGACTCCTACTATAATTGAAACAAAGGGCATTAGTACTTCATCTCCGAGTCTTAGTAGCTGCCTAGTAATGCTCTTATTGAAATTCCGGCTTGTTCAGAGACCCGAGTCGAAACCCAACACCATTGAGAGGACGCCGGTTATGACGTATCAGCGGGAGGTTTCGTGGAGGAACCAATCAGCGACGGACAAGAGCGCAGACTGAACGATGAAAATTGGCCTCTTGCACCAACCCCCGCAATATATATACCCCACTGTGAGAGGTAGCATTGGCCCGCACGCTACGGATTGTCTTGTGTCTATCGTAGTGATATTCCAGGTCGACGTTCCACTGCTTTTTGTGTGGATAGAGAGGCTGTGCCGAAGTATGATTGTTTACGACGGACGGTCTTATCTCCTGGACGACGCCAATGTTGAACGTGGACACATGAGGTGCGACGGTTAGCCGCAAACAATACAGGTGTTCAGTTTTATTGTTTTGGGAGACGGCGCTTCGTACTACTAGTAGTTCCAGGCTGACGATAACTCGGACGGCGTCTAAGTGATTGTGGTTACCCGATGTCCGTTATCGAGTGAACATTATCGAGACTGCTGAAGGTGTTGCGCGCACGCCTAAGTCATGAACGGGATTGAGCAAGATCCGCGCGCGGTGATGGCCTGGTACCGTTGTCGATATTGTATAAGCGCCGATGCTGGTCCGTGCGCCATCCTCGCCACGCGTCTCGTTCCAAAGATGGAAATTCGCGCCTCCGCTATGAGCTGTCATTCGAGATTCTTCGGATCCGAATCAGCACCTCAAGCTACCGCAGCCTCCTAACGGTCTGGGTCTCTGCTAGTGACGAACACCGTTGACTTGCCACCTGAATGTTGTAGGCGAAATTTGCCCGCCCGCCGCCCCCAACGTGAGTCGGGGATGAACAAGCGCTGTGAAAGCTGGAACCGGATACATATCGGCCACCATCGCATTCATTTCACCGTAGTTGCCTCCCTAACCTTTGGGTTACTCGATTGAAAGCGTTATATTGTATGTTCTCCATTCTTTTGGTGGGCAGCGTGTTGACTCCGGTCAATTGATAGCCATCGAGCGCCGTATGGTCCTACAGCCAGCCTGGTTCAGCCTACTTGAAGAATAAACCCAGACGACTGGCACACCCCAAATGATCGACCTTAAAAGTTTACCTGCTCAGAGCACCTCCTGCCAAATGGCTCCCCTATCAACTGCTCCGAAGACTGGATTGGCCCTGACGACGTTTCCCCTGCCAAAGCCGACCGCGGCGTAGACTATCATTGGTTCGTGCAATATTTCCCCCCTGGCCCTGCCGTTCACTTCCTGCGTTTGCGACGCTTTCTGAACGGATGCGGTAACAGGACGGAACTGCCGCAATAGGACAGCCATTGTGCTGGTAGCTTCCGATCAGTGGCCGCGCTCGTGCAGTCGCGCCGAAAGCCAGGGTGCACGCACCAATGAGGACATAGGGCGTCACGATTGACAAAACGCCAGGCCGCTGTCCCGCTGCTCTCGTGGCTCAAAGGCTAGCGCTCGTATGTGGGCCTCGATTGTTTGTAACTCGAAAGTGGGGCAGCGGTGGACGTATTTGAGAGTGCTGGTACGAGCTCTGTCTTGACTCTCAACCGCTACCTCACCTGAAATCTTCCTCGACACCCACTCACATCTTCCTAGCCATGATCCCCGCGACCGTAGAGACTGAAGGACATGACGCCTCGTCAGCGTCTTCGCTGTTCCTGGTACTAACGTCTGACGATCACGTAAGGATCAACGCCTTATTCTGAAAATGGTGTGGTCGCTAATACCAGCTATAGTCCTTGCGGCTTGAAGACGAAGAGGAAAAATATAAAGAAATTTGGTCGTTGTGCATGAACGAAGATGCAATGGAAGTATCCAATGCAGAACAAAGGGGCAGCATTGCCGAAGAATCAGCACCACCTCATCTGGAACCCGCCCACAGTGGCGTCAACGCTGCCCAGGCTGAGAGCAATATATTCCCGCCTCAAGCATTTCCTATCGACCATCCGTCCTCGTCTTCACCTCTTAACCCATTCAGTTTATACGGCCTCTCACCTGATGAACGCGACCAGGGCTGCTCTCTACTTGCCGGAGATTCTACAGCGGAGTATGACGCCCAAGACTCGCTGCAGCCTTCCACCAGCACTGTGGTTGAGCTGCTCAGACTGCAGCTCAATGCGCTCACTGTCTGGGATGATCTCTCTAGACCTGCCATTATTTTTCCCGTCGACTGCGTCAACCCCGCCCTACTGCACCATGTTCCCCAGGAATACATATTCGATATGGGTACCGCGATTCTCCCATCGCATATGACACCGGCCGCGACCGTGCGATCTAGTGCCGAAGATATCCCACAGCAGGCCAGTAGTCCTGTCGAGTCTCCGAGTCTCTTGCACAGCGCCCGCAGTGAAGTATCGCTCGGGTCGGAAGATCATGTGCATGATGGATACTTTGGGGGGCTTGGGGACAACGGTATAGCGAGAGATGACGAGCTTTCTGTGGTGGATGAGGTATGTCCTATATTGGTCGCGAATCTTCGCCGCTCACTCGGCGTATGTCTTGACGGTAGTACGACATCACAAGCATTTATTCCGCGAACAATTCCGACCTAAATTCCGCGTCCCCGTGTCCCTCTTCGCCCTTGAGCTGGAAGTCTGATGCTAGCAGCGAATGCTGCGACTCTCCTCAAATGAACGTACAGTCTCCGCCGGCCACAAACTCGTCTGCCGGTAGTCCAATTCAAGACTTGTTAGGATATCCAAACAACACTAGTTCAGCTGTTGGATCCCCAGTGACTGCTGCGCATGCTGTTCTCGGCACTCCGGGCCTGTTCGGGGGCTTCGATCAAGCCCCTCTCACGGCACCTTCGGAAACCTTGACCCTCAGTTCTTCGAATCAGCTGAATCAGGCACTGGGACTAGAGAACTCTGGGCTGTCTATGCTGATCCAAGACCCGGCACCCGCAGCTACGGCTCAGCCTGAGGCCACCGCAAATGTTGATGACAAAAGCAGAAGCAAGGGGAAACGGAAGGCGGAAGTCCTCCAGGACTCAAACGATCTCTGTATTATTACAGCAAGCAACTCTGCTGACTCCGTGGTCACCTACTCGAACGACCAGGAAGGAGGCGACGAGAATGAACTTGATCAACCGTGCAAGAAGCCTCGCAAAGGTTGAACGGTGGCCCGACGCGATCCTCTGAAGCAGTTTACACACGTTCTAATCGCATGTCTGGCCGACCTTATTTTGCACCATAAGTATTGCACCTGTGGTAATCTTGGATGGTTTTTCGGGGACTTGTCAGTCGTTCGTTGAATCATAAGTTTCGGTGGTTGCTTAGAGTTTGCGAATGTATTCTTGATACTCAGATATCTTGCCTATCTTCGTACGTTCAATCTCCCAGACCGCCTTGATTCGTCTCCAGTTCGTGAGTGATGACATCATAGCTTGACCGAGGAAGCACACATTGCGGCGAGACTCGGCTGTCCACAATCCACTCAGCTGCGGATGTCCGAGCTTACCCTGCCTCTCGAGCGACCCTGCACCTCCATTCTCCGGAGGTCCCGACGTCAGTAGGCCCTTTGGGCTAAGTTTCCCGAAGGTGAAAGCAGACATATGCCAGTGATCGAACATGATCGATCTCAAGGGCAGTCCTGAGTCGTACATACGCGCGCGCCAGGCCCAGCAGATCGGAGTCCGCGGCGCAGTGCTCGATCGAGCGCCCAGCGCGGTGACAGCATGCCACGCGGCATCGCGTCCCGATCTGGAAACGCTTGTTGTCAACACCTATAAGCGCTTCTCAGGCTCCCAAATTTCTCCCTCGGCTTGCGATGTCGTCTCCTGCCTGTCGTCCTCCAGGTTCTTTGTGTTTTGACCACAGCACTTATCCTTATTTTAGGTCGCATTTTGAACCGCGACTGCCGTTGCGGGACCAGGGAAAAGAGCTGCCATAATGCCACGACCGTCGACCGGACCCCACTGAATCCAGGACAGCTGGGGGAAGTTACAGGACCGGTCCTTCAAGCTTCAACGCCCAGCGGCTGCTTAAAGATATCGATCAGGGTCTATTGTTTCTCTTGACAGCCATGTCAAAGATTGTGCTTCCCTTGACTGGATAGCCGGGTGAGTACTTTCCTTGTCGGTCTTCATGACGACTCCCTGTATGCTGGCGAACCTAACTTCGGCGCTCAGAATGTCAGAGAGACAAAGACCGAGGACCGCATCTCAAAAACTCGGAGCACCTCTTCTTCTCGCTTATGCTGCTTCCATTCTCTACAGAGGCTATGTCCCCGCTCCGCGCGACGGTGTCGCGGCGCTCCTCGAACGCCAGAGGCGACTGTCGCTCCCCGCGCCGCGATATGCCCAATGGAATAGACGAGAGATTTTAAGCTCTTCGAATTCGTGAGTGCTATGGGCTTTCTAGCTCTCGTCGTATTGTTTATGAACGGTTCTCGAATGTTGACAGCTCATCAAATGTGGTCTCGGGTCTCTCGGAGACCTATTCAATGGGTGTACTGTTCGGGGAAAGCAGCCCTACTTCTTGACGCAGAGACCAGGACGCCACCGATCGCAATGCGATTGCAGGCGTACGAGCGACACACCGCCGCATTAGGACGCTTCTTCGGGCGCGTGTCGCGATGCGCGAGCGACGTGCCATGCCGCCCGCACTGGCAGCAGGCACAGCACCAGCTCGCGCACTGACCCAAGGATCGTGTCGGAGCGGGCCATCGCCGTGCTTCAACTCGTCCTAGTCGGGACAACGAGGGCGGGAGATGTGCGAGCCAGAACGTCGGTCGGGCGAGCCCTTCGCTATAAAACCCACTGCGCAACTCGCCTTGTTCCCGATTCATCCCTTCCAGTCCTCCACATCGTTACCGTAGGCCCTCGTATTACGATGGCACCACGGAAGAACTCCCGGAAACAGAAGAAAGGCGTGTTCTCTACCTTTGTCCACAAGAAAGTCAAAGTTCTGCAACCGCCCGGTGGCTCGGTTAGTATCATCGTTATACTCTGCGTATGTGCGCTAGGTGTAACCTATACATACAGTTCATCAATTGGCGTTTGGGAGACACGCCCGAAGAACAACCCAGCGAAGCTCCGCCTACGGCTCCCCGCGAATCCGCTGGTCCTCAAGTCTCTGGATCCCTCCGTACCCACCATGTTGCCGTGAGTTCCGGTTATGTCCGCAAACGGTGAACCGCGTCGATTCCACATCTCCTCAGAACACGCCACCGGATCCGACTCCAGGATTATATGAGGATTATTCAGAGGTTGTTCGAGGCTCCAGAGGAGATGCCTACGGAAGTGTGTCCACTTCAGGTCTTTACGCGCGTCATTCGTCCAGGCTGACGCGTTTACATCCGGGGTTCATATAGGCGCAACCAACATGTCTTCGAACTCAGACATTCTAGGCTGGCTACGCCCTAGTCGTAGCTCTGGTCGAGCCCGCCGAAATGCACCTCCGGCGCCACTTCCTCTCCGTGGTCCTGAGGCTTCCTCCGGGCTACGCGCCGATACCCACTTCCGGACCACATCGCAGGACACCTCTTTTCTTCCTCCCTTCCCTCCTCTCACCATGGAGGGAATTTCGGGGATGCCATCGGCGAGTGCTCCTCGCCTCGCCGCCTCAGCAGGCCAAGCTCCACTCCCCATGACCATGCCCGCCCCTCGTTCGCGCGTTTGCGCTGCCTTGATGAACCAACGCCGTGGCGCTGCTCCCTACCACATCCCAGACCCGGCCCGCTACCGCGACAGCCGCGAGCCAGGCCAAGCCGAGCACGGACAGGCAATATCCGAGATGCCGGCTGCCACCCCTCCCACCTGGGGCCCCATGATGGCTGAACTGTACGGACCGCTGTACCCTCCCGGTATCCTCCCCGTCGAGCAGTCCCCCTCGCCTGCCTGTTCTCTCGGGTTCCCGTCTCCTCCGGCGGTGAACGTGCAAGCCAACCTTCCGAACGACCTCACATCCTCCCTCTTTACTAGTCCTTCTTACACTCAGTCTACCACGTTCCCGCCGGAGGCCATCCCGAGGTTCGCCGCGCCTGCCACTCTTGATCTGCTTTCCCCTGGTGACGTCGACCCTACCACGAGTTCCCTTCTTGACTGGCTGCAGCCAGCTCCTCAGTCCTACGTGAGGCACCTTGGAAGCGACATGAACACGACGATGGGATACTCCGCGCCGTCCACTCAATGGCCGCCTGCCCTCCTCCAGCAGCCCCCGTTGCCATCAAACCATGTCACGGACCTGCCGTACCCCGTCCAGTCGCCAGAGGACTGGGTGTTTTTCAGCCAGCCATACCCTACATCCACGGATATCGTACCGGACGAGCCGTCCCTGCCTGAGCTCGAGAGAGCGGACAGGGGCAGGCTCAACTGAAGGTTATTCACAACGGATTGTAGTACCCATATTGACGGGGCTGATGCGGACCCTGTGTTCATTTTCCTGACGTTGATCTGTTGATTTGCATAATGAGTACTATTAGCCCACCTGTGTTACCGATCCGGACGTTTGAGGACATGTCAAGATTGTAGATTCGGGATGTCTGTATAGTGTATGCCTCGTACATAGAATATCATACTGTATTAAGGAGTTCCCGAGGGCGAGACGTATTTCCATGTAAACGGCGTCCAAAGACTGTAACTTCTGCGAGTCGGTACCGTACGGTGCAGAAGACTGAGTCGCAAGAAAGCGAAATAGCAAATGAGTTGAATAGCGATATGTATGTCTCTGCAGAGCTATGGGCATAACATTAGAGACGGATGGCTATAATGTAATACCCATAGCACGGCAAGAGATCAATCGCAATATCTTCCCGGATCCTGTATTGGATTGTGATCATGCCAATCGGAACGATGAGGTCGGTATCGCGATCCCCTTGACCGATCATATGGATAGTCAGTCGCATGCACCATACCCATGGTTTCTCCATCTCAGGGAGCCGTGTCATCCTCATAAGCCAGCTCTAGCAGGTGAGAACAAATAAGAGTAAATGCTCGGACCTGGGCGCTAGTGATGGTAGAGCAGGCCTTGGGGTGATCTGTCTAAGACAAGACGGGAGGCGGCACAGAAAAACCATATCTAGGTGTGCAAGTGTCAGTGGGCCTATCCAGCTCATTACTCACCGGGAGACGTCGTAAATTATGGAGGTACGAAGAAAGTTGCCGACTCGCCCATGCAGAACTTGCCAGGAGCGAGGGGACTTATAAATCCTGGTGGGTCTCAGCTCATGGACCTCGAGCGACCGGTGTTGAAGTGCCCGAGACAAAAGTGCATGGTTTGCTCGCCATAGCATCAGCACAGGACTAGACGTGTACATAGGTCATGAGACGAGTGATTATTGTTTGGCGGGGCCCAATTGTATCACTAAGACGACCACGTCAATAGGGTGAATATCTGCCCTATTGTGAAGGTCTCATGAACTGGCCATATCTGAGCGGGAACCTAGCAACCTATCGCTAAGACGTAACTTGAAGATGCGGCCTAAGGATGGAAACTGATTCACCGGATATTAACCAATTATAAGCCACGGAAGTGATTTTTCCGAGGACGCAAGTGGAGCTAAGTGGAGGCTTGAGGAAAGAATCGTCGCCGGTGCCGCTGCCCAGTCGCAGCGGCACCGCTTCATGAGCGCTTGAGCGCCCATTGTTACCTCCACCGGCCCGCCTCGCCTGCGTTGTTTCCGAGACCATACATCTCTCCATAGTACCCTATAGTACCCTCTTGGACCGTGATAATGGTACTGCCCTAAACACAAAAGCTACTTCCTCTCACTCGACGTTCACCATGGCGACTATGGCCGCGCCGACGATCTCCGCCGCTCAAGCGGTGGGCGAATACCTGCAGTCACCCGACGACCTGGCAAAGGTCGCTGCCTTCCGCAAGAAGTTAGAGAAAGAGAAGGCCTCTATTGACGCACGGCTCCGGAGCGGAGTTAAGGACCAACTGGATGCGACGCGGGATGGTTTGCGCAAGCTGTTTGGGACACGGAGCAACGTGCAGACGATCAAGGACGAGATGGAGACAGTGGACAGGATGTGCAGCGACCCAGCGTACGTCGTGTCGACCTTTGACCAGATTAGCAGAGTGCGTGTCTCTTCCGGATGATCTCGTCCGCTGATGGTGCTGAGCATACACGCGTATATGCACGATATTAGGTCTCAATGGTACACCGCAACTTCGAGCAGACGGAGGAGATGGTGCACAACCTCCTGGAGATGAACTCGAAGCTCGACATGCTTGAGCAGATGCTCCTTGAAGATAGCAATGACATTCTCGGCCCCGCAGAAAACCTCCTCAGGATACACTACCAGTTGAACCGGCTCGAGGCTTTCCGCAATCAGACCATGCATCGAGCGAAGAAGTCCTCGTCCGACACCCGAAATACGCTGAACCGCTGGTTCGAGCGTCTCACCCATCTTATTGAAGCGTTCGAAGAGTACATCCTCGAAATAGCCAAGAATATATTGCCGATCGTACGGGCTGGGAACCCGGAGGTTGTTGTGAAACTCATGAAGGTCGTGGAGATGGAGGCGCGGGAGGATGAGAAGGTATGTTCATGGTGAATCTGTGCGCACGTCAATGCTACAGTACGGATTCTGTAGGCCATAGCCATCAAACTGGTCAAGAAGGCTGCCAAAATGGATGCTGCTGCGAAGTTCCGATCGATGCAAGCGGACGCGAGGGTCATTAAGCACTACCGGTCGAAGGTCATGAAATGCATCACCGACTCCATACAGGCCAAGTTCGACGAGGTCTATGCGGCAAATGAGCGGAATCCCGCTGGCTTCTTGGACGACTTGGTCTTCATCTACAAGGACCTCATCCGGATAGAGAGCGATGTTGTCCCTTGCTTCCCTCCTTCCTACGAGGTCTGGGCCACCTTCGTGCGCGAGTACCACAAAGCCCTCAACAACACCGTCACAAGGCTGGTGAAGTCAGAGCCTGAGGCAAGCGTTCTTCTCACCCTCCATGCGTGGATCAAGGAGTACAAGAAGAGCATGCGCGAGCTCAGCATCCCTGCCGAGTGGCTCAACCCTCCTCTCCTCGAGGGCAAGGAGCAAGGCCTCATCGAGGACTACCTCCAACTCATCATCAAGAAGCTGGACGAGTGGTCCGAGAACCTCATGCGCACCGAGGTCGCCGCCTTCACGGCTCGCGAGGAGCCGCCCGAGCTCAGTGCGGACGGGCTCTACACGACGTCTGGCACGGTCATCTTCCTCGACATGGTCAACCAGCAGGTCGACCTCGCGCTCGACTCGAACCAGGGTCTCGTGCTCGCGCGAGCGATCGAGGAGGTGAATCGCGTCATGCGCTCCGTTCAGGACCGCTGGGTCAAGCTCGTCGACACCGAGTACAAGAAGCACACCGAGAAGCCGGAGGAGGTCCCGGGCGGTCTCGTCGAGTACTGCATTGCACTCGCGAACGATCAGATCAAGTCTGCAGACTTCACGGAGACGCTCTCGGCACGCATCGAGCCGCTCGTGTCGGAGAAGTACGCCGCGACGATCCACGACAAGCTCAATGACGCGCTCGACGGCTACCTCGACGTTGCGAAGAAGTACACACAGACGCTGATCAACATCATTTTCAACGACCTCAAACCCGCCGTCAAGCAGCTCTTTGGCCCAGCGTGGTACGACGGCACGCATTCGCAAATCGTCGAGACGATGCGCGATTACATGGCCGATTACCAGGCGTACCTCAACGAGAGCCTGTTCGAAGTTCTCGTCGAAGACCTTCTCGATACCTATCTCGTCACCTACCTCAACGCGCTGGCGAATGGACCGAAGCTCAACATGCCTGCCGCTACGGAGCGCATGCGGCAGGACATCGACGATGCATACAAGTTCTTCGGGACGTACAAGAAGATGAAGGAGCTCGAGCCGCAGATGGCAGTACTCGATCAGGTGCTATCGATGCTTGAGGCGTCGAAGAGCCTCGTCTTCCTGTCCTACTGGTCGTTCGCGAAAGTGCATGGGCCATGCATACAGTTCGTGGAAGCGTTGATGAAGGCACGAAACGACCTCGATCGCTCCGGCGTAAGCGAAGTAATGGACAGTATCAAGAGGAAAGTCAAAGACGAGAATCTCACAGATCGTAAGCCACGCGTTCCCGTCTTCATCACGCGTCGTGTGCTAATACCCCTTACAGCTCCAGAACCAACGATCATGAAGAAGATCGTGATCCAGGGGGCTTTATCACGCTTCCTCGTCCGCACGTAGGGCTCTTCCATGCGCATTGTATTTATTGTACGACTTCTACACACCCCACAGTATCTACCATCACAGGTTCTCGCACTCTCTCGCTGCTCTGTAAACTACATACCCATGTATTTCTATACCTAGCGTACACCCTTCGCCTTGGAGCGGACTACGTCTTCTTTCTCTTTAGTCTTGTGGATGAATGTTGCATCAGTGAACGACATGCTGATCCTTCGCCTCTTGCGCGGAGACTGTAGACCTATTCGGCCAGCGAGCTGCTGCCTCGTCGATCTTCTTGAATTGCCATGGGAAGCGGGACGGGTACAAGAAGGGGCGCAAGTCGAAGCCTGGTATCACGCGTCAGTTCACGATCACGGCACTGGCCCGGCGGAGTAGCTCACGGTTATCGTCGGGACTGTATTGTTCCTACAGTGGGGAATCAGGGACAGGCATGACGGGCGATATGACGACCGCAAGACATACCGCGTGGTAAGACGGAGTGAGCGTCGTCATCTTGTGCCTGTTGCGGGCGTACTCGAAGAAGAAATGCTTGACCTTCTCTGCAACCTAGAAATCGACCCGCGTGAGTAGGTGCTTTGGGTCCAACCTCACGAGAGTAAATATACCTGCTGAGGAGAGAGGAAAGAGCCCCACTCGTGGGCGAGCTTGGTGAACATGCTCCAAGGACCACACTTCTCGACTTTGCGGAGGCGGCCGAAGACGGAGAGTTCATCGTACGTCATCCCCATGTCAGCCTGCGAAATTGTGTCAACTGGTCATGAAGGAACGAGTGGCGAAAAGGGGTACCTCGTCTGCCTGGACATAAGTCTCGGTGATAGGCTCCAGTTCTGCGGTCGGCACGGCCTCGAGGAACCTAGCGGTATGAATTAAACCGAACTGGAGATCACACACGATCAAGGAGAACGTACTCGGTCAGAACAGGGAGATCGAATGCATCGCGAGCGTAGGCAATGAACTTCTTGAGGTCGGTCTTACTGATGGCGCCGATTGGGTTCACATCCGCTGCGGAAGATGCCAGTAAGCATCTTCTTCAACCATCGCAGCGGAATAGTAGTACGTACCAGATGAGCAATCATACTTAGTGAAGTATCCGCGCAAGCTGAGAACACGTCAGTTTTCACACTGAGTTGAAACCTGACGGTTCAAGACCAGCACACCTCTCGTCGACGTTCGCGCTGCCCAAGACGAGTAAACCACCTTGCCTTCCGCGCACCCAAGGCATGAGCTGCGCGAAGAGGTACGCAATGACCATGCGCAAGCGGGCCTGAATGTTTTGCAGTGCAAGGTTCTCTGCTCCAGTCCCGCCATGGACACGGAAGCGAGGTTTTACCCCGGTCACGAACGCGAACAGCTCCCGGATTGCGGTGACTAGTGTGTCCATATTTAGGTCAATATGGTAGCTGAGAATCAAAGAGTGTGCACGACCAACGTTAGCTGAAAGGACGGTTTATTATATAGGATTCCTACCTCCCGATCGCCTCCGCGAGATCCTTCGCGCGCTTCCGCGTTTCCGTACTAGAGTTCTCGGTGCCCATATAGCAGGTATGGAAGATGCGGTTTGAGAACTCGCGTGGATCGGTGGGTACGTATGCCGATCCTTCCGGTTCTCCCGCGATACGACGTGCGTCGGAGATGACATGTTGGTCTGTCAGAATGAAATCAGAGCTGCAAGCGGATATTCGCGAAATTTGTTTACCGCCAGCACGTGCTGCCTGTGCGACAAGGCGGCACATAGAATAGACGATGACGGAAGTCGCGCAGCTGTCAATACCACCGCTAAGCGGAACGAAGTATCCCTGGGTCCGCGAGCGGCGCAAATAGTCCCACAACCAGCACGCTGGTCCAAGGCTGCATTTTGTAATCAGTACTAACTCTCACCAAGACGCATGTGCAAACGTACGCGATCTCCTCCTCTGGCTTATGATACTTCACTTCTGGCTGTGTAGTAAGGATTAACTCTGTGAAATCCCTGATCTCATCCCCGCGGGCGCCGGATAGAGCGAAGTCGACCTCGATGCGATGATAACGCTCCGCGCCCGCTGCCTGATTGCTGCGGCTGCTCGTCGCGCGGTGCGAACGCACGTCTTCGATGTCAACAGTCGCGGTCACCACTTCTACGTCTTGGAGGGAAAATTGGGAGCCTTGAGCGATCACTCGACCGTTGACGACGATCATCGCACAACCGTCGTAGTAGAGCCGATCGCCGTCACAACCTTGTTGGTTGGCATAAAGGTAGATACCGCCCAGCTACAAGACAGGGTAAGCGGGAGAAGATTGCGTCTCATGGCATGTTGTATCACCTTCATGGTAGCTTCTTTCATGAGCTCTACGCGTCTATACAACTTCCGAAGTTCGTGATGACTGCCACTGGAGTTCGTGAAGATCTCGACACCGTCTAGACCCATGAGGATGTGGGGACTATGTGAATTAAATCAGAAGAATATACACGAGAAACCACGCAGATCTCCCACCTTGCAGGGGTGAACAATTCCTCGCATAACTCAATGCCAATACATGTATCGACCGTGCTAACAACAGCGTCACCGAAGGGAACCTTGGTCTAAAACTCGTGTCACTGTAGTGCTTGATAGACTCTAGGTGTGGAACTTACCTGTCCGGTCACCGCATGGATAATTCGAGGGAGGTAATGATCCTCGACTTGTCTGTGCTTCATCCAAGGTGTAAACCAACGAAGCTCGCGATAGTTGCCGTCATTCGCCATCCACATCTTGGGGCGAATGAGCAAAATCTTGCCATTGTGAATCACGATCCTGCAGTTATAAATAACGTTCTTGTGCATCACCGGCCTGCGTATAGTCATGGTTAGCTGATGTGTCAAACATGACAGCAAAACCAACATACATGCCAATGTCGCACACAATATCTTGCGCTTCCTCAGACTTAAGTATCTCACCAAGGACCTCCCAGGCATGGAGACATGTATCGCCTAAACGTCCCATTGATTCAGAGTGAGAAATGTATACAAAAATGAAGAACTAACCCTCCAAGAAGTGGTCCATACATCCATAACCACTACAGCGGTTAGTTAGCCCGCATCAACAAAGATTGAAACGAGATCCCTACGTTATCTCGAGTTCTGGTCCGACACGCAATGTTGCGCCCCGTTCTTTGGCAATCCTGATGCTTTGAAGGATACGCTGGAGGTTTCCCTCGAAGTCAAGAGCCCATTGATTGAGCGAGCTGCCCGGCGCGGTGTTGAGTACACCGAATACATCACGGCATCAAAACACGCACCAGCTAGGATTAGAACCGATTTTAGCTATGTCGAAGTAATCAACAGATCGACGTGTACTCACGTTGCAACGGTTATAAGATGTCCCATGATAGAAAGCTTCCCAAGAGGAGATGTGTGTTAGACTGAGACTAACGCCGGTTTTACAACCGGCTCCGACCAGTTCACGTTGGATGCTCACTGTTTCCGGCCGCGACGGATGGAGGACGTCACTGATGCGTTCAATCGTTGCTCAATCCTCACGTACAGGTACTGATGTCAGCGATCAAGTGGAATGACGTCGATACTGCGTTGGCAAGAATTCCTCTAGCTTCGAGTCGCGTCGAGTGGAGGTGCTGAGGTCCGCCTACGTCCGAGATAAGGACACCGATAATCCGCATAGTTGATATGAAGTAGATGAGTCATCGCCGTTGTAGTCTGAGCCCTTTGGAGCCTTATAACGGGTCTTACTTGTTTAGGGCAGGTTCATCCCCATAGGCGCCGATCTTGAAGCCGTGCCGGTGTTCGATCCCTGATATCATCGCATGCTTTTGGAGATACTAAAGCTCCATTCGGTGTAGTAGAACAAAATATACGACAGAAGAAGTTCAATGGCCGAAAACTATGGGACATTATCGAGTAGCTGTGAAGTTTCGGATGCGCTAGAGTAGCCCGGAGGCAGAGATAGTACAACTGTCCTCCATCACTGTCCAATGCGTGAAATCTCAGCAGAGAACGAAAAGTAATCCAAAAGATATACAAGAAAGTGGGTATCACAAGAATCCGGGTATGCAAGAATCGGAGAATGGAGATTGTCTAGATACAAGTCGGAATATTTGCTGGGCAAGCGGGGGTACAACTGAGAACACACCGCATCGGAGGGTCTCGTGCGAGTCTTCACGTGTTCTCTTTGTGGCAGGCAACTAGTAGCGCCAGCTAGGCATCACCCCTTCGTAGCTTGAGGGATAACAAGACTGGGAAACGGCGGAGGGGTTCCAGTTGACGTTCCGGGGATCATCCACGACATAGCCTCCACCAAGAGGATAGCAAGGGGATGACACCGACTGGTGAGCTGAACCGGTGTTAATGGAGGATTGCCAGGATATAGGCGAGGTTCCTTGAGCGGGATTAAACCCGTTGCTGCCACCGTAGTAGGATGTTTGTTGGAGTCCCGGTTGGACAGGCGGACCCAAAGAATATCCTCCTGGCTGAGTATGTCCACCATAGCTAGACCCAGACTGGGAAGAATACGAGGTGTATCCGGATGAAGACGACTGAAGAGAGGCAGCAGAGTGAGTCCTGTAGCCTGTGATTGGCGCCACAGGTTGATTGGAAGAAGACGTCGAACTATAAGACGAGGCAGATCCAGAACGAGTCGAGGGTCCGTGGACGTCGCCAATGCCAGGATAGGGGGATGATGCCGTATGACTAGACGCTAGATCTTCTGCCGAAGGACCTCGGCGACGATGTGAAGAACCTGTAACAGAGTACGGAGCGGAGCGAAAGCGGGCGCTCGAGCGGCTTGCCAGTGAAGAGCTGTCCCTTGAGGAGTCGATTTGGCCAACTTCGAGGCGCTTTGTGTTCACGGGAGGTATGCTGAAAGGGCCGGACGCGTTTAAGCGAAGCCTGTGGTCCTTCTCACTATGTTCACGGCGAGTGGTAATAGGAGCAGAGACACAGGGTGTCACGGGGGCCGTGGGTAGAGATTTGTAGAATGTGAAGCCATGATCATTAACCGGTGGCAACGATGAGTGCTCCTGATGTACAGGGACGCCGGGATGGGAGCTGAAGGTACCATGAGAAGAAGAATCTTGAGGTTGGCGTCGAGAATCCAGTCGACCGAAGGGGCGGTTTCCCCAGTTTGTGATCTAGAGTCGCTGTCAGTACCATCACAGGGGATATAGCGTGAATATACAGCACTCACCAGGCTCGAGTTCTCCCTTTGTATTGCTTGCATAGAAGTCGGAAGTCGTTTACCTGCGTCAGGCTTATTATCCTTGCGAGGACGTTTGAAAAGTCCCATTATGTTGGGGAAGTTTGAAGGTAGGGATGGTGAAGGTGTAATGAAAGGCCGGGTGGAAAAGAGGCGGGTACGACCCTAATGTTGCATGTTCCGCTGGTTTTTATACATCCCAAGAACATGAATGCCATCCGATCCTTCAACGCGAGCTCATCGACCTCTTGACCCAATCAGGACGCCTTTTCGCTCTAGCGTACTTGACTGCACACGAGTGTGTGTGCTTGGTGCCGACGGAGTTGGGTATGACGTTGGATCATGGCCGAGCTCCGGGGCGGAAGAGGAGAAAAGCAGTGATCAAGCACCAAAACGCCGGTAGAAGTTTTGTTCTAGTAGAAAACGCGCCGGTTGTATCGGTCGACTAAAGAGGTAATGGCCCGCCTTATGCCGACGCCGACTCAACGCGTCATGCTAGTCAGACGTACGGCGCGCACCGAGTAGCCATTGTGGAGGTCCTAGGCCGCCGACTGCAAGCGGAGGCAACATCGCCTCGATATGTAGAAGGAATGGAGGTAGGACTCGTTTGTCTCGGGCGGAAGGCTTGAACATCCACTCTGAGGAATCTGCTGCGCCGCGAGCACTCTAAATCGGTAAACGCATCGCGCTGCAATCCGGGCATATCTACGTACCATTGAAAACCTTCGGATGACTGGGCAGTCGTGTGCACAGCAATATTCACGCAGGTCGCGCGGAGTCCCTCCATGCGGCTTGCGTCATGATTGCCTATTTACCTTCAAAGCGAAGAGCTCGCGGGATTTGGAAGCCCTGACTTTCATACTGACGAGTGCATGAACCCGCACGCTCAGCTGGCTCTTCTGCCAATGTGCCGATGGTGCATCATGACGGACTTATGAAGTAGCGTAAGATTCACAGCGAAGTAGTAGCGCTGAGATAGGCCGTCGACTTCGTAGGGCAAGATGAACAAGTCACTCGAATACTCGGGGAGGGCTGAATGATGGTTCGGAACAAAGCAAGCCAGCGTTGTTCACAGCCTCCCGACGGATGCCTATTTGGGCAGCGCGCCCGCTGGCCACAGTATTTTTGCAAGCGCTCACGATGCTCACGTTCTCTGACGCTTGCGGCTACCATCTAACTCGAACCCATTATGTAATTTCACGAAAGCCTCTCGAGAAAACCCGTGGCACGCTCACGCTTGACTAGCATAAGAGAGGCGTATGCCGGACCCCGTCTAGTGTTGTCAGCGAGTAGCCATTCACACACTACCAACGGCCGCCTTAGAACGCAATGTCCTGATGAAGTTACGCTTGTAGACTTATGCAGCCATTTCCTGCAAGTATGCGTACGCCTCTACTATCTACCTACATTCCGTCATTTAGCACGTCTCATGACTACAGCCCATTCAATGGCGGCCCGCTCGGACTCGTGCACGACGTACATGGCACGGGAGTTACTATCGTTCCACGACTCGTGACTTCTTCAATGTAGTTATACGAGAAAGCACCCGAGTTGGAACCTACCTAACTGCGACGAGATGACGTGAGGAGAAGCTCTTGAACATGTCTTTATCTACCCCAAACGCGTCTTCCTTGACCTTGTCATCATCGCGCTACGATCGCACAAGATGTCCGAGTCGAAGGACAGCATCTCTCGCGTTGACGATATCCCATACGCCTCGTCGACTCCTGTAGGCACAACACCAAAGCCACGTCTTACAGAGGTATTAGCTCAAGAGGATATCAACCCCCTGCGAAGAAGCCTACTCAAATTGTATGGTTGCCTGTTCGTTGCCTATCTCTGCTCCGCGACCAATGGGTTCGACGCCAATACGTTCGGTCTGTTCCAACCATCCTCTAGATCTCTTCTTAGCCCAAAGCATCTCTAACGCCTCTCAACTCTGACAGGCGGCCTCTCCGCCATCGATACCTTCGTCTCCTACTTCGGCATCACACCCGACAACCAAGGGCTCGTCGCGGCGCTCTACGTCGTCGGCAACGTCGTCGGCTGCCTCGTCGCCGCACCCGCAGCAGACCGCTACGGCCGACGCTTCGGCATGGCCCTCGGGTCCCTCATCTGCGTCGTCGGGGCGGCACTGCAAGCCGCCGCACGCACCCTGCCCGCGCTCATGGGTGGGCGGTTCGTGCTCGGGCTCGGGGCGGTGCTCGTGCAGACCGCGGGGCCGGCGTACGTCGCGGAGCTCGCGCACCCGCGCTTCCGGGGCGTCCTCACGGGCGCGTACCAGACGTGCTTCTTTCTGGGCACGATCGTATCGACGTGGCTCGAGTACGGGCTGAACTTTGTCGAGGGCACGCCGCAGTGGACGTGGAGGCTGCCGCTGGCGGTGCAGGCGCTACCGTCGGTGTTGGTCCTGGCGTTCGTGTGGTTTATCCCGGAGACACCACGGTGGTGAGTGGATATATTTACGCGCTAGTAGCCGTATCCGGATATCCTGACATACCATGGGGATCTGTAGGTACGTTGGACACGGCCAGGTTAAAAAGGCGAGGGACGTCTTGATCAAGTACCACGGCGATGGGAACCCAGACTCCCCTATCGTCGCGCTTGAGATGGAAGAGATGCTCGCAGTCATCTCTGCGGAAGGGTCCGACAGGCGATGGTGGGACCTTCGGGGTCTCTTCAACTCGCGCTCCGCGCGGTACCGCACCTTCCTCATCGCCTGCATGGCCTTCTTCGGACAATGGGATCTCCCTCCAACCAGCTACTATTTCCCCCTCATGGGTAAGTCGGCTACATTCCGCGCTTCATTTGTGTTGTGCTAAGAATGCGGTTTTTGCAGCGAAGACAGCAGGGATCACTAGCGAACGCACCCAACTCCTACTCAACGCCCTCCAGACGCCAATTATGATGGCCGCCGCGCTCTCCGGTCTGCGCTTCATGGACCGGCTCGGACGGCGCAAGTTGCTCATCGCGTCGAGCACGGGCATGGCGGTTTCCGTGGCGCTCATCACCGCATGCACCGCACAGCAAGCGGGGCGGCCCGCAGTCGGGGGCGCAGGGATCGCGTTCGTGTACGTCTTCCTCGTCGTATTCGCGTTCGCGTGGACCCCCGCGCAGTCGCTGTACCCGACCGAGGTGCTCGCATTCGCGACCCGCGCGAAGGGCCTTGCGTTCATGAACCTGCTGGTCAATGTTGCGAACGTGTTCAACACGTACGTGCCCCCGGTGGCGATTGCGCGGGCGAGCTGGAGATTTTACATCTTTTATGCGCTGTGGGACGCCCTGGGTGCGGTGGTGATCTGGGCGACGTTCGTGGAGACCAAGGGGAGGAATCTGGAGGAGATCGATTGGATCTTCGAGGCGGAGAATCCGAAGAAGGCAAGCCTGCAAACCATCCGAGTGAGCGGAGGACAGAGCGCATGATGGGAAGTATCGGGATGAAACGTCGAGTAATAAGTTACGAATCACTGGAGTATCCGACGAATAATCAGTCTCAAAGCAGCACACGAGTTGTATATGCGAGTATTTATGACACAGAGGAGATGATTGATTGATACTAAAAACACAGTACTCATCGCAGCAGGTTGTATACAGCAGGATTGTGTTCATGCCACCCAAACGTTCATGCAAAAGTGCTCCCCTCTGGAGGCTGCGGGAGCTTGCGGTTATTGAAGGAAGCCATTTCCCTGCAACGATCATCATTGAGGGTATGCTAGGAACTGAGCATATGAGGCGTACCTTCGAATCTCCACCAGGACGGTCTCTATGCTGTAGTTTCTGCTCCAATGAGCCAATACCGGAAGTTTCGAGGGATCAACCTTCCCGTCTGTCTGGCTAACAAATGGAAGGTTGACTCTGGAAATGAACTGAACGGTGGGGGGCTGGTCGGGGTAGTGTTCACCGCAGGTGATCTTGAGACTGTAGATGCGGTTCTCGTGGACCGTCTGGAGGCACGACAGAAACCGTGAGAAGTCAGACTCGATAGCACCGATCGCCGACACAGGGGCCCATGAGAGAACGTACGTGTCCTGGGCCGATAATTGTGCCGTTCCAGTGGCTCATCATGATATCGTCTCCATCCTCGAGACCATAGGAGCACGAGCCGTCGCCGATGCCCTTCTCGCCCTTCTCGAGCTCCTCGAGGAGACGGAAATTCCGGGGGACTAGATACGCATCATGAGTGTAGACTAGGACAGGGATTAGAGATTCGCGTACTCTTGGCCATGGTGGTGTGCGCTGAAGGAGGCGGGTGGCTGGTGGGTGGCTGGTGAGGCGAGGACGCAGCGAGTACAGCGGCCGGTGTGGCGTCTGGCCGTGCCAAATCGAGCGGACATCCGGCAACGCCCGGGCCGTCATCGCCCTGGCGGACGGGCGCTCTCTGGATCCCGGACTCCTTCAGTGCAAGCCCGCAGCCGCGGTCGCAGCTCTCTCCCGCTCTCCTTTCTTCTCCTCCCCCGTATCCCCACCGCACGCCCTCTCGCACACCCACACGCCGTCACCATGTTCAGAGCCGGACAGGCCAACCCTTACGACGAGATAGTCGGTGAGTGCACCGTCTCCGACGCCCGGCACTGGACCATTCTCTAATATCTCCTCAGCCAAGACCACCGACGAGAACCTCACCAGCGAGAACTGGGAACTCATTCTCAATCTGTGCGACAAGGTAGAAGAGGAGAAGGAGCAAGGGTACGTGTTCACTCCCTTCCTTCTAGCATCTCCATTCGCATTCTGCAGCGCGTCGTAATCACCTCGCCAATTCCAGTGCTCGCAATGTGATCGCAGCCGTGGTCAAGCGGTTAACGCATCGGAACCCCAACGTACAACTCTACACCCTTACCCTCGCCGAGTCCTTGTCCAAGAACTGTGGGATTGATGTCCACAGGGAGCTTTCTTCGCGCGCATTCACGCAGGCTTTGGAGAAGCTCGTCACCGACCGGGTATGCGGTTTCCATCCACAGTAGCTAACTGATGCTGATGTGTCTCCGTCATAGACAACACATGACAAGGTCCGCAAACGCACGCTCAGCTTAGTGGCCATATGGACATCGGAGTTCGAGAAGGATCCTACGCTTGGGCTGATGGAGGAATGCTACGAGAGCCTAAAGTCAAAGGGTACGCATATCTCTCTTGATTCCGCCACTTGAAGCAAGTTTGACTCTTCGCCCAGGTTACAAGTTCGACACACCGAATGAGCCTCCGCCCCCTGATGTAGACGATGAAGTCCGTCGCCGTGAAGAGGAAGAGCTCCAACGCGTCCTCGAGCTTTCTATGCACGACAAGGGTGGTCGCTCACAGTGGGATTCCTATTCGCTGGCCTCGTCCAGTGGTGCTGGAGGTTCTGGAGCTGGGAGTTCTAGCCAAGCGCCTCCCTCTACCACTCCCGGGTCCTCCAGCTCCGCTGCTCGCCCCGGGCCAAGTCCTTCCCAGCAACCCACTTATGGCGGGTACGTACCCTCTTCTGCCACCCCCGCTGTCTCAGGCGTCGCCCCGGCTATCGACACAATGCCGTCGCCGTCTACAATCTCGAGCGCCACAGCAACTAGCCCGTCGCCGGTTTCTGCCCACTCCATTCATTCGCAAGATAGCAGCACGGCGATTGTCACTCGTGTCCGTGCCCTCCATACGTTCGAGCCCACGGAACCCGGCGAGCTGGCGTTCGAGAAGGGGGATATCATCAAAGTTGTGGATCGGAACTACAAGGACTGGTGGAGGGGCCAGATAAAGGGTCGTACCGGTATCTTCCCGGTCAACTACGTGGTACGTTTGTTCTCTCATGTATGTGAATGCGCCCTCAAGTTGTCCCGATTAAGGAACCGCTGCCGGAGCCGACCGCCGCTGAGATCGCTCGTGAGGCAGAGCAGGAGGCCGCCGTGTTCTCCCAGGCAGCGAATGTTGACAAGTTGCTGATGATGCTGCGCACCATGGACCCGGCGAAGGATAATTTAGCAGACAACGAGGAGATCCAGGTATGCATACGTCATAAGTGGTCATCGGGGAGGCCGCTTACGGTTTGCAAATAGGAACTGTACAGGTCCTGTATGACGTTGCGCCCGAAGATTGTGAAGTTGATCGACAAGTACAGTCAGAAGCGGGGTGTGTTCCATTACTTCACGACTAGTATCTTTCTCTGACATTTTCGTTCAATAGCCGATCTTGTCTCTATGAACGAGAGTTTCGTGAAGGCGCGGTCTATCTTTGATAGAATGATGGAGGAGAGCTTGGCTCGTCATACTGGTAGTACGTCCTTCAGCTTTTCTTGTATGTTCGGAAATCTGACGTTCTATAAGTCTACGACGGACGTCCTCCTTACGGACAGAACCCAAGTCAATCTTACATTGCCCGTCCCGACTCCCGTGCGCGCCAAGAGTACTTGCCTCCCGGTGGTCCCCAAGGTGCTCCTGGTGGCCCCCAGGCATACGGGTGGAATCCTTCGGTGTACGAACAGCCCGGATACAACGCATATCCAGCCGCGCCCGCAGCGTACCCGCCCCAAACAGAGCCACCGTACCCCCCACAACCATATGGTGCCGACCCTCACGCGTATGGGGGTCGTCCGCAGACAATTTACGGTGCGCCTCCTTCGCAGGGATACCCTGGCCCCGCTCCCTATGGCGCGCCTTTGGAGCCGCAAGGCTACCCTGGCTCTCCCGTCCAACACCAGCCTCCCCATCCCATCCCCCAACTTGGCCCACAGCCTGGCGTGGGTCCACCAGCCGCTCAGGTCGGACCTGGTCCTCACGGGGCTCCCGAGCCGGTTGCGCAGGCTCCGATTTACCCGCACGCTGGTTCTGGGCCCCAAGCGGAGCAGCACCCTCAGCCCCAGCTTCAGCCTCAGGCGTATCCGCAGCCTGGCATTCAACCTCAGCCAGAGGCGCAGCCACAAGTCCAGGCGCAGCCTCAAATGCAGCCTCAGAGTCAACCCCAGGTCCTACCACAGGCACAAGCGCAAGCGCAGATTCAGCCCCAGCCTCAACAACAGCCTCAAGCCCAATTCCAGCCTCAGTCTCAGCATCAACCCGAGCCCCAGCAGCAGCCTCAGCCTCAGCCTCAGCCTCAGCCACAACCACAACCCGCGGCGCAACAACTCACGTCTGAGCCCGCGCAGCAGCAAATGACCGGCCCGCCGTATGTCTTCGACCCGAACGCGACCTACCCGGACCCGAATGTGCAGGCCTGGGCACAATACTACGCGCACGGCGGCACAGACCCCACCGGTGCCGTCTACTTCTTCTCCGTACCCGGTGTCAAGGACGGTCCCGCAGGGCCAACCGCCGCGGCGCCCGCCTCTGCCGCAAGCTCGCGCGCGCAGTCCATTGACTCAATCGGTACCCTGCCCGACCCTGCGGACGCCGTCGGGCAGACCGCCCCGCTCAACTTCAGTAAGCAGCACACGGCCGCGGAGCCCGCGCAGCAGCAGCAGATGCAGCCGACCGCGTACGGCGCGTCGCCATATGCACCCGCCACCGCTGCGACAGGACCGGCGTCGCCCGTGATGGGCGAGGGCCCGCCCGTTGCGGGCCAGGCGTACTATGGGCTGGAGGGTCAGTTCAGTACTATGGCCATCTCTGGAGGTCCGGAGGGGCAGAACCCGCAGGCGCAGCCCGCACCGCAGGGTGTGGGCGCCCCGGCGTGAGGTATGGCGAGACGAGGACAAGTGGACGGGGAAGAGGAGGGACTCTGATACTACTGAACGGACGACCGATAATGCCAAATGTACACGATCAGCTATGCGTATGTATGTTGCGTTCTTTCCGTTTTGTTTACGATGAGGGTTCACTCTCGGAGGACGGCTCATATCGATAAAGGTGCGTATGATATTCGTTTCGCCATCCTCCAGGTTAGACTCTCGGTATGGATTTCCCACTCCCTGAGCAGATATTATACATGTATAATCTGTGGATCAAACATGAGGTATTTTGCAATCGCCTTCGCTCTATGTCTACTACCGATTCTGGCTTTTTCTACAGCTCCAAGCCTGGTTCTTCTCAAAGCCATCCTTTCGCCTTGAAGTCATCGATCATGAAGGCCGTAGTGTCCTCCATGCTACGATACACCATGCCCAGCACTTCACGAGACTTCCGCGCGTCGAATGCACGTTCGTGAATGATGGCTTGAGCTGGCTCCAGATCCTCTTTTCCCAACAGACGCTGTCCATGGAAAACTGAACAAAACCAGTTCTAACAGCAAGAACGATGAGAACACGTCAAAGGAGGACTCACTCCACTGCCCCCAGGCGAACTGCCCAGCAGATACAATGAACCTCTCCCCGCCGGCTTGTGGTTGCGTCAAGGACCGGCGCGTAGCCTCTGCGAAGTCACGCACATCTATCCAATCCCTGTGTACCGCCCTTGATAAGTACTTCCAGAAGTAACTCCATAGTCTCATCAAAGCGCTCACACTGTGCTCCACGTCGGGATCTTGCTAGTGTCTTCTTTTACGACGAGATCGAACCACAACTTCACCGAGACGTTCAGGTCATTGGCAGACTGGACGCCTAGATGCGGCCCGAATACCCACGGAGGACACAGGGTGACGAGATCCCATCCGATCGTGCCCTTCTCCTTCCCCTCTCTATACAGATCCCAAGCCGCCCGCTCCGCAAACACTTTGCTCGTCCGGTACTTGGATTGTTGCGGCGCAGCAGATCCTTTAGTCTCTACTTCCGCGGGGTCCGTTAGGTTCCAGTCTTCCTCATTGAACGTTACTGGACTGGGCCTAAGCGTATGGAGGACGGCGGCCAGGGAGGAGACGAAGATAATGCGTTTCACAGTTGATCCTGGAGCGCTGGCGCTCCGTATGATACTAGTCGTTCCGTGTAAGGCGGGACGAATGAGGTCCTGTGGATCTTCGGCGGAAAATGTAACAGGCGAGGCTACATGCACGATTGCGTCTATATCCTTCAAGGAATCGTCAAATGCCCCTGGCTGTAGGAGCTCTTAGATACCGATGGGGTAGGGGGGGCTCGAGAACTGATGATGGTGACACGCACCACGGTAATGTCCTCTATCACCACGAATTCTAACCTGTCGGTGCCAGTCGCAATTGCGCTACGAATCCCGTCGGCTTTTCCTGCAGAACGAACGGTACCCCGCACGGAAAAGCCGCTCTCAAGAAGGAGCTTGACGATCCAGCCGGCAATGAAACCATTTGCGCCCGTGACGAGGACCTTTCCAGCAACGACAGCGGGCATGCTGTGAGTTCAAACGAGGGTCGTGTAGCAGCGAAATGCGTGAGCCCACATGGGATCGATGAAGGTCTCATGAGGAAGCTAATGTGATTACATAGACAAGAGCTTCCCTAACACGCTGAGTCAATGGTTCGACGTACGCAGTGAGAACATCAGGCAATCGGTCTACCACAACGACGTTTGAGCTTCCATACACGGAGTCCAAAGATGAGTTACCTGCTAACGAACGTGTCTCGAGAGCACTCCTCGCTTCAGAACCAAGCTCTCGCTTTGAAGTCGCCGATCATGAAGGCCGCAGTCTCCTCCATGCTATGGTATTCCATACCCAACTGCTCCCGGGACTTCCGCGCATCGTATATGCGTTTGAATGTGATGTTTTGAGGTTGCTCCTGATCTCCTTTCTCTAACATACGTCTTCCATGGGTAACTGAACAAGTCTGGAGTGAGTCACCGGCATATTTTGGATAGATCGTTGTAAGACTCACCCCATTGCTTCCAGGTGTATGGTCCCGCGGCGATGATGATTCGCTCGCCGCCAGCCTGAGGTTGTGTCAACGATCGAAGCGAAGCCTCAGCGAAGTCCCGAACATCCGTCCAGCTCCCACTGCGTATGACCCTGAGTCAGCGCGCTAGCGACTTGGGAGCCCGTCCCCGGAGACGTACCCATCTGAGGCCCAAGTCGGTAACTTGTCGCTTTCCTCACGACATCAAACCACGTCTTCACAGAGAAGCCCAATTCACTGGACGAGCGTAAAGCGCCTAAGGGAGGCACAAGAACCCAAGGAGGGCATAGGGTGACTGGATCCCATCCGATTGTATTTTCCTCCTTCCCTGCCTTGTAAATATCCCAAGCCCCGCGTTCCGCAAACACCTTGCTCGCCTGGTACTTTGTTAACTGCGATGCAGCGGGGCCTTTCGCCTGCACTTCGGCAGGATCGGTTTCGTTCCAATCTTCCTCAGTGAAAATCGCCGGCGTAGGTTGGGTCGGATCCGAAATGGCTGAGATAGAAGATACGTAAACGATGCGTTCGACAGTCGACCCAGGTATGTTGGCGCTATGGAGAATCCCGTCGTTCCGTGCAAGGCAGGCAGGATGTCCTCTTGCGGATCGTCGGCAGAAAACGTAACGGGGGAGGCGGTGTGCACAATGGCATCTATGCCTGCTAAGGCTTCGTCGAACGCTCCTGGCTACAAGAAACTGTCAAAGCGTGATACAGGCCTATGAAGCGGGATAACAGATACGACGGCAACGTCCCCTACTACGACGAACCCCAGTCTGTCTTCGCCAACCGTGATGGCGCTACGGATGTTGTCCGCTTTCTCTGCAGAACGGACTGTGCCCCGCACAGAAAAGCCATGTTCAAGGAGGTGCTTGACGATCCAACCGGCGATGAAGCCGTTTGCGCTTGTGACCAGGACCTTCCCCAGTGGAACGACAGCAGGCATGTCGTGAACTTCCAAGGACGCTGCGTATCGACGACGGATTGAGTGGATGCCTTCGAACCGACGAGACTTTGATGCAGTTCTGTTTGCGTGTATTAGGAGGGGTCACGGAGTCAGTGACTTTGGGTCCATGGTAGAGGTATCCACCGGTGAACCTACGAAGTCGACGACCGAATCTAACCTTAGTCAATTGAAAACCCAATGTAGAGCATTCCAAATAGCCAACGCTCTTGCTCATCAAACCATTGGGATCATCCACCCTGCGACGTGTGCGACATGCAATTTCGTATCTCGTAGCATATCGAGCAGGGAGATTGTCTTTGCATATAGTTATCTGTTACCGCTTGTCAGCTGTTGACATCTTTCAGAGATGAGGTCCTGACCGTTACTATACGTGAGGTGTCAGGCGGTCTGTCCTGTAGGCCTCTCTTTCTCCAAGTTCACCGCATAGTACAAACTTCTTCAAGGGTACAACCATCGCCGGAGTGACCGATGAGGCATAATACATCGTAAACAACCGCGTGAGTCACGGTGAAGGGCAAGAAAAAGAGGAGCAACGCCGCCGGCGGAACGCATTCGGAGGATTTCCGACTTCCTAAAAGCGGCCTTTCAAATCTTAGACCTTTGGATTCGGGTCGTTATCAATCCATTTTGGTCGATTCGCGTACTACATACATCGTACCTACCCCCCATTAGCAAACTTCAGTACTGACTGCGATGACTGAACGTACTGAACGTCGGCGTCTCTACTGAGCGAGTAGTGGAACGCTTTTGATGAGATTCATCCCTTGCACCATCTAAGTAAGTATGCTTTAGTAGAAAAGTAAGATGAAATTGCCCCCTGCGGATGAGATCAAAGTGTCGAAGGTGGTGGTCGAGAGCCAGGAAGTTCCTCGAAGAA
This sequence comes from Grammothele lineata, assembly GCA_002150815.3. Classification (NCBI taxonomy): domain Eukaryota; kingdom Fungi; phylum Basidiomycota; class Agaricomycetes; order Polyporales; family Polyporaceae; genus Grammothele; species Grammothele lineata. The sequence continues at coordinate 86,644 of NDFF03000016.1, forward strand.
CTGGGGCATAGGCGCCCATTAGCAGTTGTTGAAGTTAGACCAAAATCAGGCGACTGCAGGGTCAGCCTCTCGTTGGTCACTACATACCAGCCACCGACCGAGGATCGGCCACCGATTCTCGAGCCAGCTTCACATGCATCGCGACCTGCTGTAGTGGTATGTATTTACTGCTGACAGTAGCCCAGTGTTCATGCATAAGTTGGAGCCGAGCGCGAAACTACACATCTCTAGTCAGCTCATAAGACGTGCTGGTATAAGCCTGTTCCTGCAGACCCCAGTTAGACGAGCCCTATCCACACTACAGACAATGGGATGATTCACTGATAGACTCGAAGAGTAAACCAAAGTGAACACAAAAAGATGCTCGGAGTGAGGGTCGAACTCACGACCTTTGGATTACCCGCGATTATGCGGTCATATTACGTAAATATGAGACCAACGCTCTAACCAACTGAGCCATCCAAGCATGATTTACTTACTTTAAAACGCTGTTAACAGGTGACCTTCGCCCACAGGCCGCGACCCATGATGGCGTCATGATGCTGGTGGCGAAGAGCGGCGCGGAAGGAAAGCGCTTTCGCTTCCTTCAGGTTCAATCCTTCCCTCTGGTCTCCGAGTTCGACCAATACATTAACGACGACTCTACCGGCGGTCCTTCTCGTACACTAGTATCTATCCTGCTGTAACTCCAAAACAAGCTGATCCCGGTCTCCTCGGTGCATGCGCCGAGTATCTTCAAGCCACTCGACGCCACTAGCGAACGCACTGGGGCCTCGTGTACCTGTGAAGTCATCGTAAACGTCCCTGGCCGGGCTCCTCCCATCGACCTCCCATCGCACCTCTGTCTCACCCCAGCTTCACCGAATGTCGCCGCAAGTCGACCTGATTCTGGTCTTCCGCTCTTCCCCCGGCAGGGTCCTCACGAAGCCGCAAGCACGCGAGAATGCGCGCCAGGCGACACAACAGTACACGCGACTACTGGACGTGCTCAAGAATGGCCGCCTGCGCGTGGTAGGAAAGAGGGGCGAGCAGGAGGGGCAGCTGCTGGTGTTGTTGCATTGTCCCGATAGCCTGCTGCACAGACTCGTCCAGCGCGAACGGTGCGTCTTCACCTGTGCGGTACTTTCCCTCCCTTGATGGTGCGCCTGTCGAAGATATTCCGACTTTCTTTGTGGTCTCCCGACAAGAAACCCCACTGGTGTGCGCGACCTCTCCACAGAGCCACTCAGCACCGCCGACCGCCTGCGCATCGTCTACACATACGTTACCGCGACGGAGGCGGACGGCGGACTCGGCATTGCCCCCGGTTCGTCGGCATGGGACCGCGTCGAGTCCGTCATGGCCCTTCACGATCACGAGTTCAACGAACGATGGATTCACGCCTGGACACGCCGCCAGCTCGGCTTCCTCAAGTTCGACAACATACGCGAGCAGGTGCGCTGCCCCTGACCTTCTGCGCCCCTCTCGCCCGTCTAAACGCCTCTCAGTTTGGCGACTCGGTGGCGCTGTATTTCCACTTCCTGTCATTCTACACGAAGCACCTCCTGTTCATCTCCGGCGTTGGCATCGCGTCCTACTTCTTCGCTCCCCCGTATTCCCCGACTTACTCTTCCATTCTTCTCCTGTGGTCCCTCGTCTTCGTCGAATGGTGGCGCATACGACAACGGCAGCTGTCCGTGCGGTGGGGAACGAAAGGCTCTTTCCGCGTGGAGAAGCGCAGGGCTCAACACGTTCCTCTTTCCTGGTGGCGCAAAGACTTGAGGGCGCTCGCAAGCCTCCCACTAATCCTATTTTTCGCATCTGTCCTCGCGGTTCTCCTCACAGGTATATTCGTTTTCGAAGCCTTTGTCACGCAACTTTACACCGGACCTGGACATCAACTCATTGTGAGTCGCGTGACCTTCTGTTAGAAGACCGTACTGAATGCTGCTTCATAGAGCGTCAGCCCGACCATTCTGTTCAGTGCGCTCGTCCCACGCGTATTGAGCATCTACCACTCATACGCGGTTTCGTTCACGAATTGGGAGAATCACGCACACCAGTCGACCCATGAAGCTTCCTTGACTGTGAAGACGTTTAGCCTCTCGGCAATTGTGGCATACCTCGGCCTCGCGCTGTCGGCCTTTGTCTATGTTCCTTTCGGTGAAGAAGTCATGGTTCTGGTGCAATACTACTTGTTCCACAGCGACTCAACAGCAACATTCTTGCTATCCTCAATTTCGTCTATACTCCCCGGCAATCTAACGGCCTCGCTCAGCGGCATTTCCTCGCCTCCGCCTCGCCAGACCGCGCCCAAGAAATCCGCGAATCGAACGTTCTGGGAGAGCGACACCATCAACGCGCGGACGAAACTTAACCCGAAGCGGCTGCAAGATCAGATGTTCGCGTTCATGGTGACGAACCAGGTCGTGAACACTTTCCTCGAAATCGGCCTCCCCTTCGTGCTACGTGCGGTGACGTCACTCCGGAGCGGCAAGGGCCTGTCCCTGGCGGCGCCCGCGGCGGGTGCCTCGGGCTCGAACGGAAGCGGGAATGGGAACGGGAACGGGGCAAAGAAGAAGCGGGTTATGTTTGAAGATCAGCAGCAGGCTGCGGGCACCGAAGCCGAGGCCGAGCGGCTCGCAATCGAGGAGGAGGAGCGCGAGTTCATGGACGCGGTCAAGCGCGAGGTCGCGCTGCCTGCGTACGACTTGTTTGCGGACTACAGCGAAATGGTGACGCAGTTCGGGCACATCGCGCTGTGGTCAACTATATGGCCGCTCGCTCCAGGTGAGTGCGCGACGCGTCTGGATACGAGTGCTGTTCTCCCTCACCGCGGCCCGCGCTCATGTGTGGACGTCAACGCTAACGCGCGGTCGTGCACAGTGATGTCACTCATCAACAACTGGCTCGAGCTTCGTTCAGACGCGTTCAAGATCACCGTGCACGTCCGGCGCCCGATCCCCACGCGCACGGACACGATCGGGCCGTGGCTCGACACGCTCACGTTCCTCACCTGGCTCGCCGCGCTCACGAACTCTGCGCTCGTGTACCTCTTCAGGCCGGGCGACCAGTGCAAGCCGGTTAGCTCCTCGCTCTCTCGCACGCACGACCGACTGACGTCGACGTCGGCGCTGCTCCACCTGGGGGGCGCACGACAGCAGGAGCTGCTCGCGGCCGCGCTGCTCATCGCGCTCGGGGCGTCGCACGGGTACATCCTGCTGCGGATGCTCGTCCGGCACGCGCTCGAGCGGCTGCTGTGGCGCGGGAGCGCCGAGGCGCGTGAGGCCGAGCGCGTCGAGACGGTCGTGAAGGAGGAGTACTTGCGCAGCCTGGGCGTCGCCCAGGTCGTGCGCTCGGACGGGGGTGCGGGTGCGGACGCGCTGGGAGGGGACGAGGAGGAGGCGCCGTCGGCGTTTTGGGGGCACGACGAGGGTCTGGACGAGCTGAGTCGGGGGACCAAGGACGCGTGAGTCGTGAGGCGTGAGGCGTGAGGCGTGAGGCGTGCGCGCGAGGCGGCGGGCGCAGCGGATCTGCCACAAGAGTCGCACGACGGTGGACGCAGCACTGCGCAGGGGAAGTGGGTGATTATTATTATGACGTGGGCCGGGCCTCCGGGGTTCGGGAGGACTGGACCCGACTTATGCCCGCATTGTTTTGATTCGCCGGGGGACGGCAACGCGGGGGGTTCTGGATCTGAGGAGGTTCCGGCGGAAGGACGACTGGCTTTCCAGAGGACGAGTAGATTGCTTACTTACGTTAGACTGTGATGGGAAAGGACGCGCGCTCGGCACGCCGGTGTATTAGTGTACGATTGCTTGGATCCTCCATCCTTCACGACGAGCGCAGGATCGGTGGGGCGTAGCAAGATACGTAGTGGCCGACTGGTGGCCGGAGTCGCCGGCGAAAGGTCGGCATCTACACGTGTCGGGAATTGCCATAGTAGTCGTGCGCGAGGGCAAAATGGGGTGCGGGAGAGGACGGACAGGGTTTTGGCCCGGAGCGCCAGGGAGATACGGCCCCGGAAATGTCTTAGCTGGTGTCAGCACGACGCACGCGACTCGTGCCGGGTAAACGCCGCAAGTGCGGGGCCGTGGTGCTCGCTGCGGACCGCGGTCGCTGCAGCGCAGGCCGTCAGAGGCGTCGAGGGCCCTGGCGGCGAGGCTTGTGCGGGCGAGAGCGAGGGCGGCCAGGGAAGAGCTCGAGGACGACAAGCAGCGGGCGTCCGAGGGCGAGGGGAGTGGCGGTGCCGAGACGAGCGTGTGGGAAATTCAATTTTGGCCGGCGGGGGCGGGCCAGGCACGAGGCGTGTCTCGCGAGAGCCACCGACGACGAAGCGGACGACGACGCGCGCGACAGCCAACGCCCATTCGTTTGTGGCCACTCCCTCGCCTAACGACGCTCTTTTCTCTCCACCCTCTCTACCAGTCTGTCCTTTCTCCCGGCCCCGTGCCTCTTCCCTTCCCCACAAAACCGTCATCTCGACGCGCCCAGCGCCGTCCGCCTGCCCAACGCGTGCTGATTTTTCTGCCACGACGGACACGCCCCTCCCCCATTAATCCCTCTTACGTGCCTTCGTGTTCTGGGCCGTGTCGTTCCCGACTCGCTGGGCGTGCTCATTTCCGCTGCAATTATGTCGGTGATCTCTCCTCTACCTCCGTCCTCTCCCACAGCTCACCCACCCGTCTCGTCCCACAGGCTTAATTAGTTGGCCTCTTCCGTCTCGACGACCTTTGCATTATTGCCTGTGACGTATTCCCTTTTCCCAAAAGTGAGTACCACCTCTCCTCCTCCCGCCACCTTCTGCTCCCGAGCATCCGTTCCCCCGCCGCATATACGCATATATTCATCGCTGGCCCCCTCCCCCGCGTGTTCTTCGCAGCATGTCGGCCCAGTACGACTTTGCCCGCCCTGCGAAGTCGCAGGTGCACGCCATGGACACCGCCAGACTGCATATGGCCAGCAAATCCGCCGCCTACCACTCCCACTCGACCATGTCCTCCTCTCGGCGCCTGCCGATGGAGTCTGCCTCGCTCCCACAAAGCTCGTGGCTCTCCGACGTCACAGAGTTTGGCACCGCTCCCCACTCACACCCATATCTCGGAATCGGCGCCTCCGTCCCGACCGAGTCCTTCCTCTCCAGCTCCCTGTCCGACATCGGCGGATCCTCCCATTCAGAATATCGCGCTCCGTCGCGCGACCGTCTCCTCTCCTCGAGCACGTCCTCGTCGAATCCGTCCACAGTCGGTACGCGATCTCGCCACACACCCAGCCCCATCCCTCCCCCTGCACACACTCTTCACAACGCCCGCTCGTTCACCAGCCAGCACAAGTCTTCCGGCTTCTCGTCCGACAGGGACGCCAGCGGTCACCTCGACTTGAAACGTCTTATGAGCAAGCCTGCTAAGCAGAAGCAGACCTCCGGGTCGATCTCCCTCCCCTCAGACTCGGACCGCGAGCACGCCTCTTCGAGTCGCATCCTTTCCCCCACCCAACGCATGCGCGAGCCCTCCCTATCCCGCCCGCCGCTCTCCCAGAGTGCAGGTGCGTCCCGTGAGAAGCTCTCGCTACATGTGAGCACGACCGGGCTACGCTCTTCCTCTGCCCCGGGCCACGGGCGCGCCTCGTCCTCGCCCGACCGCCGCCCCTTCCCGCACAGAGGCGACGGCTCCGGGTCCGGCTCGGGCGAGCAGACCGACAGACCGCGCAACGTGCTACGCCGGCGGCCGAGCGCGCGTTCGAACCCCGCCACGCCCGTTACGCAACTCGTACGCAGCGTCGAGGACGCGTTCCCCGGCCCCCGCTCGGCGTCGGCAACTCGCACCGCGCCCAACTTCTACCAGCACCAGCACCAGCACCAGCCGACGGTCGTGCATGACGACACCCTCTTCACGCTGTACACGCGCCCGTCGACGTCGCCTGCGGTAGCGCGCCCCGTGACCTCGCCCCGACCCAAGTCGTCGTCTACGTCGAACCCGAAGAGCCCGATCCCAGCGGGGCTGACGCCCGCAGGGGCCGTCGCGCTCGCATACAAGCAGCAGGAGCAGCGGCGCGAGGAGCTCGCAGAGTCCGTTTCGTTCAATGAGCACCAGCCGCACCAGCGCACGCCGGGCTCCGCCTCGCACAAACTGGCGCCGACAAGCAGATGGTATGACAACAACGAGGACGAGGAAGAGGGCAGCGGCGCGTACTACACCGTCTTCGGTGCCTCTGCGGGGCGCTTGGTGGCGGTCGGGAGCCCTGATGATGACATCTTCTACGGCCAGCCTGGTGGAGATATGCGCTCCCCGATATCCCCGAACGGCAGGCCAGCGCCCCCTGCGGGCGCGAAGAGCCTTTCGAGGAAGGTGTCAGGGTCGTTCAAGAAGGTCGCGAGCTCGATCAAGCGCGAGCGGGACGCCGCCCTCGCGAAGGACGGGTGGCTTCCATATGACGGCTCGTACCACGACCGTCAGGCGCAGTCACCAGCCACTGTGGATACACGGAAACCTATCACGCTCGATACATCTATGCTTGACAGCCCAAGTCAGCCTTCTCCGGCGAAGTACAGCCCTGGGCCGAAGAGCAGTGCATCTCCCTCCGAGGACGGCCGTGGCTCCCGCGCGTCGAGGTTACGCGGGAAGGACGGCAGGGACGAGGAGCTTTCCCCCGGGGGCAAGTGGTGGAAGCTCATGAAGCGCATCAGCACGGGCGGCCTGCGCGACAAGTACCAGTCAACAGAGCCGCCCCCGCCCGTGCCCGCGCTCCCGTCCGCCGCCTTCGAGCACCCGTCGCCATCGCCGAACAGGATGACGATGGACATCTCCGGCCCGCGCGGCGGGATAGGCGGCGAGGAGGAGGTGAGCGAGAATGGGGTACTCCTGAAGCGCTTCATGCAGTCGCGCGCGTCGATGTCGGGGGTACGCCCGAGCGTGTCGTCCAGCGGGAAGGGCTCGTCTTCCGGGGGCTCTTCACGTCCCAGTACTGGGGGCGTCACTGCCACGGCGACCCGGCCGTCAACGGGGAATACGACGAAGAGTCGGGCGAGCATGAACGGGCACAGACCGAGCACTGCGACAGGCTCGTCGTCGCCCGCATCGGAGCCGGCTTCGACGGGCTTCTCTCGCGATGGTCGCACGTCGTCGACGCGATCCTCGTTCTCGTCTCTTGGGGAGGAAGTGCCTCCTGTGCCGAGGAAACCGAAGGCGGTGGGTAATCACATCGTACCCCCGAGCGAGTTGTCGCGCATGGCGCGATCGGCGGAGCCCCCCGCCTCTGCCCCTGCTAGGATTTCTTCCAACACCGTACCCAGAACCCCCGCAAGGCAGCCTAGCCGCGCACATACGGCGCCACCAGAGGAGGCCCCCCGCAGAGGCCACTCGTCTTCTGAAGACCGCACTGTTCCATCACTGCCCCTCCCGCCACGACGCCCAGCTACTGCGGGCGGGACCTCCCCGCTTTCACCCTCGTTCAACATTGAAGTCCAACAGACGGTCAACGACCTCATGCCCCCGCATGCGTCCGCCCCGCCACCACTGACGGAGTTCGGCATGAAGGAGCCCCCGCCCCCTCGCCCGAAGCGCAGCTCACGACGCGGGCCCCCGCCAGCGGTTGACGTCCCTGCACGCTCTCAATCTATGTCCGCGACGATGCCGCGCTCGCCACAAACGCCGCGTGGGCCGCCACTCGTCCGCGTCGACACCGACTTCACGCACGCCCGGCGTCCCTCGACAGGCGCCCTCAGCTACGCCTCCACTGCACGACAGCCCTCTTCTTCGTCCGCAGCTGGCGTCACATCCCCGTCCTTCGTAGCATCTCCGCAATCAGCGTCAACGCTCGCGAGCCCGCTGAGCGCAGCGTCGCAGCGCCGCTCCCCGCTGACGTTCCGCGAGCTCGACGAGCGCAGCCCGCGCCCGAAGCTGACGGAGCAGGAGAAGGCGGACAAGTGGGCGGACCTGCTCGCGCGCAGCGAGCGGGCGGGCGGGACGCTCCGCGTGGGCGACTCGCACCTCATGTCGGACGACGCCGAGACGGGCTCGGTGTCGATGCTGCACCTGTCTGACTCGGACTAAGGGCGAAGCATCGAGGAAGGGGTGTGTCGTGTACATTGCATTGTATGGGGTGGTTTGGCTGGCGGGCTAGACGAGCGGGCCTCTTTCGTAGCCATCGCCGCCGCCACGGTCTCTCGTCTGCTCGCTGACTCTCTTTTGTCTGTCGCTATCGTCGTCGTCGGTCGCATGCATGCTCTGGGGCGCAGAACGCTTTCTGTACGTACATATACATATATGCGTACCTACCTGCCATCGTTTAATCTCCCCTTTCCCCCACCCCCACTTCAAAGTTCAACTAATGCCCCCCTACTATCGCCTCTCGCATGTAAACTATTTAGCTCTCCTCCCTCCTTGTTTCTATACCCTCCACCAGAGCCGTTCGCACGTCACACACACATTTATCCACATCCACTATCAATCTTGATTTATCTTGCAACTGGTTTTTCAAAGTTCGTGAAGAGGACTCGTGCAAAGGGAGATTACGAAGCGGACCGGCCTTTACTCGGCTCCGCCTGGCGCCAGGATCCCTTGAACCTGATCGTGCATGCATGGTTGTGCATATGTCCGCTAATCTGAGCTCTGTTCGGGGAAAGCTCCTCCGAATCGTTGCGTATAATGTCCACCCGCCCTGACCGGAGAGGGGGCGCAGGCAGTGCCTTGTGGGGCACGCGGTGGTGTGTAGGCGGGCGTACACATGGCGCCACATCCGTCCACACACGACAAACAAACCGCCGAGGAAAGCAACAACAATAAGCAGCAAGCGAGGCCCGAGCGGCGCGATCTAGGAACGGAGGCGAACTGGTTCCTCCGGAGATCCACGTGGTGCGTCAGGCTTGTGTGCGCACGGCGGGCTCGCAGTGCCGAGCCTAGATGAAGTAGAAAGCTATATTACACGTTTGCCAGTTCGCAATACTACGAGTAGTATCGCGCTCTGTAACCCTAGCTGTCACTGGCTAAGCCACTGCGTTTCTCCTTCGAGGTTTCCCTTAGGGGTCCACTGCACCCTTGTGGCGCACGGCGCCTGCTAGAAGCGCTGTGATCGAAAAGGGATGCAATATGATGCGCCGCGAACAGGTGAGCACAGCTGGAGGTAACACATGTCGAGATATGGGCTAATATGTACTCCAGCATGCGGCGTGTCCGCGGGGTCTGCAGAACTCAGAATCAACCCCAGATCATGCTAACCCAGCGCTGCCTGTGCTGATCTGCGCCCACGTTCGTACGTATGTATACGGGCCGATTGCCAGGTAGGAGGGTTCATTGTGTGCGTTTTGATCAGTCGTGTTCAGCGATCACAAACTTATCGCTAAAGGGAGTCGTGAACCGAGGGAGCTAGCACACAGTAGATCTGGGGGACAAACGGGCGGCTAGATACACATGTACATCCAGCCACAGAGCGGTGCACGGGCCTTTACGCCGATCGAGCGTGCCGAGTAGCATCGCAGTGGATAGAAGGGTCCATGAACGACTTCCTTCGGTGTCGACGTACCGAAAAGACAACCGCAGCCCCAAGGGTTCGGAGACCATGAAGAGGCTATCTAGGTTCATCGGCCGACCGCGAGTTGCTGCCAGTGTAACTTGTACGGAGGACGGCTCGGCTTGGCGCTGGGCGACGAGCGATTCCTAGAAGCCACCTCGAGCTACTGTCTGGGAAATAGTGATCGGATACTTCAGAGACGCTCCGAAAATATAGGAGAACCATAAGCTGTGAGAAGACGTTACGGGATTTAGTGGGGGCGTGTGTTGGCCAAGCGCTAGAAGATTATCTCATGACTTGCCGGGACTTTGAGGGCCCTCGGAGGCGTTCGTAGTGCAACCGACTCGCACAAGACGCCGATGAACACCGGTGACCGCAGCCAAAATTTCGGTATGTTGTATACATGCCACCCGCTCTTCTCTGGTCGCTTTCCGGGACAACGGTCCGATAAAACGACCGCTGGAAAACCTAATGTTTCAGAAAGTCAGAAGGCGCGGCGCTTGAACCTTGAGCGTAATGCCACCTTGTTCTTTACGAGGCTAGACAGCACGACAAGTTGTTGCGCCACGACTCATATATCCCTATCTCTGTTGGAAACCTTTCATCCCGAAACGAACCGATAAGACGGGCTATCTGTTGTAATAATCGTCGACTTTTTGCTGAGAAACAGGGCTCTGGCTTGGTAGTGCGAAATCTCCTAACACCGCGCGCCACTTGCGCGATCCGTGCACCCTCGGACTTTTGGCCTAAAACACGAGGTGAGCCTAGAATTTACTGTGGTGAACAAGTTAGCCGTACCTGAATGCGGCTGAGGACTCGAAGACGGTCTCTCCGTGAGGAACGTCGCAGGAACGGCACGGCGTCTTCACCCTTGCGGAATCGGGACGCCTGGAGGAAATGGCCGGTCAAATTGCAGTGAAAATACAAATAACGTGGCGTCGCGAATTCGACGGCCGGTTCGTCTCGTCTGAAGACCCCGTCGGCCGTGAGCGCCATTAACCACCCTCAGACCACCTTCGCTGCGCCCTGGCTGATCAGGGTCGCGACGGGTGCGTAGGAACAGCGGCTGGGCTGCCTAACCTGGTAACGCCGTGGCAGGAAGCGAGGCGCGACGAGTGGCGTTCGGACCGGACGGAGAGGAGAAGGGAAGGGCGAGGCAAGGGTGGTGGTCTACGGGGAACGCCTGCTTCTCCGAGTGTGACGGGGGCCGGCGCAAAACGCGATCGCGCTAGCTCGGATTGTGATCGACGAGGAGCGGAGCAGCACGAGGATTTCGGGGGGTCACGTATCACGCGTGAAACATCGGGTACGATAGAGGGCCTCGCAAGCGGAGCGTCCGCATTGTTCGGGGAGAGCTAAGATATGAGCACGCGAACCAAGCGAGGAGTAACAATGAGTGAACAGGGAGTAAACAATGGATATCATGGGCTTGGACCTAAGCGGGCCTCTTAGTAAACATTTCCCCGAGTCACGCCGGTGAGAACGTGAGATAGAGTGTGCACGGACAATGGGGACGTGAGGGCGTGCGAGGGTCACGGGAAGCCCAGACCGGTGGCCGGTGTACGTGGGCGTTTCTTCGAAGCGCGAAGGCCCGGCCAGAGTCTTAGTCGACGCGGGATGAGTGGGTTCAAGATGTGGCCCGACGGTGTGGCGGGCACCTGCAGCTCTTCGCATGGGACGAGGAGGGATGCGCGGTCCGCAGTCATACGGGGCGAGGGGCGGAAGCGGATCGGGGGGAGGTTGTGGTGAGCATCGATGCCGGTGCCGACGGGGAGAGTGCTGCAGCAGGGTCTCTGCAATCCAGGGGTATTGTACCGGCCAGCAACAGGTGGGAGAACAGACGCCACATGCCTGCGGGGAAGGATGGCGGGGGTGGCAGGCACAGCCGAGGCCCTCGCGAACGCCCGGAAATGAAGTCCTGGAGAGCGCGTTGCCGAGATGTCAGCAGCTTGCGCGGAGGGCGATGGGCGAGCCTTCTTTCCAATCGAGGCGTGCTGAAGCCAGCGCCGGTGGTCAGCGTCAATAAGCGAGGAGGCTTTCTGGACAGCGGCCACAGGCATCAGCTGTGACAGTAAGCGAGAGGCTCGCTATAAGAAGCGGATGGACCCCTTACCTCTCTTCTAGGAACCGCCATTGCTTTGACCCAAGAGGCCCGTCTGGACGCTGCCTCCCCGTACACGAAGTGCTTCTTCTGCTCTACGCAACCATCAGGTGAGCGAACCCCCTATTGCGGATGCAGAACGGCGGACATACCGGGACTAACTTGTGTACTTCTGGAGCAGTCCAGACCCCTGACCACTCCCACCATACCTCGAGCCGGCACCAACCCAGAATGGCTCAGGTGTCCTATCCGTACAAGATTTATTTCGCCCAGTTCGACGCTGGGCTGCCGGGGCGCCGCCGCGCTAGGAACTTCCACATCATCGTTGATATCACCGCCCCTAGGGATAGAGGGGGTCCCATTGGGATCATGTTCTCTATTCAAGGATCCTTGGCGCAGGGGTATCGCTTGATCAAGCAGGAAAACCTCCGCTACTGCAAGGTGGACCAGTTCCGTGGTCGCGTCTTCTTGGGTTATCTCGATCCGCGGAGGTTCGAAGAGTTCCTCTGGCAGCTAGGGAGGGTGGAAATCCGTAATCACGACCCAACGTGGTTTCACGAGCACGAATGGGCCCTTGCAGCCTACAGGAGGCTAGTCGCTCAAGGGTTTCTGTCGTCACACTACAGCCCTGAGGCCCTCGGTAGTATGTTGAGGGATGCGGAGGAGATGTGGGAGCGGGGCGACATTTGAAAGTGGTTGGGTCAAGGGTAGTTGGACAAAAGACACGCTTTCGTGGCATTATACGTATGTTTATTGGGTTCTTGCACTCGGTTTTATGCTTGTATGCTTTGTATCTTGCTGTCGATATCGCTGTCAGCTATTAATGCCGCCTATGTCATGTGTCTCTTATGTTTGCATATCGTGTTTCCAGACTTAGCATGGTGACTCCTACCAGCAATACCAGAACGCATCAGTATGAAGCGTATCGAAATATCTTTAACCCTACTTGTGCTCTTCGAGCCTAGGAGGGGGAGGCGATAACCGGTAATCAAACAATGTTCTTGTAGCACCTTGTGGACGAGCGACGTGATTCTAATGATACGCGGCGCGCGGGCTTTTGTTCGGGGAGTGAAACGTAACAGTACAGCAGAGTCAATAAGTTAATCGCACCAAAAGCAATGCAGCCATCCTCGCCCAACACGGCATCCAAAGATCTGCTTCCACTCTCATGCCGCCACCTCCTGTTCCATCGGCATGCTCGTATCCAGTGTGGATGTTGGCCTTTTTCCTTCCCGGCCAAGACCTGCGGCCCGTTCGGACTCCTCGATAGTATAAGCGGGCTCCTTGAGGGCCTTGCAGCGGCGTTTGTGCACCTTGCTCCGCCAATGTGACCGCAGGGCGTGGTCCGTCTCGAAGTACCTGAAGCGAGATGAGGTCATTAATATCCGGGGCGAGGCCCTCGGACTCATGACGACTCACTTCGCGCACTCTACGCAGTAATGCTGTGCCAGTCCAGGCTTTTCGTAGTCGAGGGGTTGCGCCTCAAGGGCAGCGCGATTCTGCCGCGAGGCGCGTTAAGACGCCGCGCATATATACAACGGGGGATGATCATGAAGCGCAACGCACTTTTGGATCAAGGTCAATCAGCTGTATCTGGTCAAGATCCCGCGTCCGCGCCTGCACGGAAAAGTCTGTGAGCCTGATGTCTTTGGACGACTGTCGGCGATAGTTGTACCCTTGTCCTAGCTGCCCGGTGTACGTCGCGCTGGGCGTGATGTGTGCGTGAGCGGCGAAGACGACCCATGGTGAGCAGCAGTAGTGGTGGTAAGAAATAGAGTATCTGCTCGTCGCGCGAGGTCGCGCAGGAAAGGGTCTCCACGCCTCCGCCATGAAAATCGCTCTTCACATATTCTGCATTCCCTCTTCACATTACATAACCATGATACTACGAGCGTCTACGCGGTGGACGCGTCCGGAATTTCGTCCAGCGAAGCAAGCGCCCGTCCTCCTCACTCCTCCGACTTTGCGGGTCGCCGACCCCTTCCTTCTCTCTGGCCTCGGCTAATCTCGCTGGTTCACGCCGGAGCACTTGGCGACCTCAGTGCAGCATCATGTCTCTCAAGCTTGTTCTTCGCGCCGGTCGCCCTCCAACAGTCACCTCTGTGGCAGCCTCCGGCTCACTTGCGGTGCATGCCAGGACGTATGCTGCACCGGCGAAGAACGTGAAGAAGACGTCATGTATGTGTTGCAGCAACATTCTTGTTACATATGGTGCAACGAGTAGTAATGGTCGCTCGATTTGCAGCAAAGTTCAGGCCAAATGCGAAGAAGGAGCAGGAGCGGAGAGCACCGCGGGATGCTGGGGTGCGTAGTTCACCTCTCTAACAGCTGCAAGCGGGGCGAATGGTCGCGGAGAGAGGGTTGCGCTGCATGAACATGTCCGCGAAGGTCCCCGGGCAACTCACTCACGCGCGGGGCTGTACTCTGCCTGTGGGCAGTCCGCCACGGAACTATGAAGGGTCTGTCTAGGTCTAGACATGACGTTCCCAGATTCTACAAGAAGATTCCGCAGCTTCTTGCTTTTCACATCCATGCAGCAAGGACACTAACTATTCTGTATCAGCTCTTCCGACCAATGCCGGCGTCCGGGTTGAGCCAGCCAATCTTCGAGAGCGACCGTCGAATGCCTCTAGACCTGCCTACGTTCAAAGCAGTACGGCTTCAATGTTGTTCGCGAATATGGCCCTTACTTACCGATATGATCATAGGATATCATTACACCCGAGGTTTTGAATACCGCAATGGCTTTTCCAACAGAAGAGTCGAAGGCTTTGAAAGCCTATGGTTTACCGACGAACGTGCTGGTGGATGTGTGTACGCCTACTCTTTCTGACCGGACCAGCTTCTCACTAGGAAATACACAGTACATCCTCCTGTCAAAACCGTGCGCCGTGGTACGGGAGGCTACTGTGAAGGCTTTGGATGTCCTTGACGAAGCTGCTGGCTCGTCAAGTGCGGATTCCAGATGGGTGTTCAGTAAGTGTCGCCTCAGTTTAGCGAACACGGCAACGTGTCTGACATGCCCTACCAAGCTGGCAAGTCGGGTTGTGGGAAGAGCTACCTTCTTCTGCAAACGGTACAATACGCCATCCAGAAGAAGTGGATCAGCTTGTACATTCCTCGAGGTGGGTGTCCTCCAACCTGCTGCTGTGACTCTCGTAAGGTGACCCTTTCCCGACTCCAGCGATCAGTCTTGTCAATTCGAGTACGCCTTACGTCTACGATGAGCGCACGCAGACGTACGGCCAACCCTACTTTGCGCGGTCACTGCTGAGGCGCTTCGTGCAAGTGAACGAGAGCCTCATCCAGGGGCTCAAGACCTCACAAGACTACCCCTTTGAGGAACGTGCGATTCCTCGCGGCGCACCCCTCATGGACCTCATCAACGTCGGGTTGGAAATCGATGGGACACCGCCAGCGGTTCTGGATTCGCTCCTTACGGAGCTCCAGAAGCAGACTCAGTGCGTGCCCTATACTACGCCTGCGATGCTGACGTACTTAAACGCAGCACCAGGTACCCCGTGTTGCTCGCGATCGACGACTTCCAAGCCCTGTATGGCCTGTCGGCCTATCGCGACACATTCTTTAAGATGGTCAAGGCGTACCACCTCACACTGCCCCGAGCCCTTCTGGAGTTCGCGAGCGGGAAGCGAACCTTCGTACGTCCAATCTTGGCTCCCGATAGAGAATGCACTGACACCTGCCTGCAGACGCGTGGCGCAGTCGTCGGGGCGCTCTCTACCCAAAACACCACGTTCAGGGCACCGCTAGAGCTCCAGGAATCCCTGGGCCTGCAGCCTGACGTACCCTCGAACGCCTACGCGCGCCGTGAGCCCGAGATCGTGGAGTACGCTAAGGGGCTGCGGAATTTCCCTGTGCCCGAGCAGCTCACTGTGGACGAGGCTGCGTCGATCTTCGATGTTTGGCAGACCGCGAAGGCGCTTCACATTCGTGAGCATTATTTTTGTCTCGCCTTTGAGCGCCTGTACTGATGATCATCGACAGCCCAGGCAGACGAGACTTTCATGTCCAAGTACACCGAGGCCGGCGGGAACGCGAGGGAGTTTGTGCAGAAAGCACTGCTGGGGACCGTAGCCATGTAGTCGGCCCGTTCCGGGGAGCTGCTAGATACTATACGCGCACATACTTCAATCCTAGTCTAATACCTGCTGCACTCAGTTCAATGGGCTTTACGTGCACGCTCAGCCGCCTCAGTGACTCTGAGGCTCAGGGAGTACGGTCACATGACATACGCGTCGCCGTGAACGCGCGCTTATCGCGTTTGGTTCGAACGCGACTCGAACGCGCTTGTGCTCGTTTGCTTGATCTCGCTAAACGCGTTACGTCCCCCGCGCCGCCGCCGTCTCACCATGTCCCGTCTCCCACGGTTGCGCTCTTCTTCTCCCGACCGACCGACGGGCACCTCAGCACCGACACTCGTGACGCACGCCGGGCCCTCAACACTAGCCGCCAAATCGACACACATGGCGCCCTCGACAACCTCTCTCAAGCGCAAGGCGCAGGAGAACATCGGCGCGGACCTCCAGCCACGCAAGCTCGCCGCAATTGCGGAGGACGGCGCGAACCAGCCCCTACGGCCGTCCAAGGTGGCCCCCAACGTGAATGTAACGGCGGGCAGGGGGCCAGGAGCATTGGGCAGAGGCCCCCCGCCGCTCACGAAACCGAAGGCGCCGCTCGCAGCATCGACGACGGCAGCTGCCACTGCAAGGAGAACAACAAGGGCGACGAGTGCGCCTCCGAAGATGGCACCCGTGCGGCCGCCCGTGAGGACAGCGTCGAGAACGGCTAGTGGGTACGTAGTCTGTTTGTTGGTGGTCTAGTGTTTTCTCCGGAGGTGGTCGGAAAAGTGAGGGCTAGATGCGACCCTAGGAAGAGGGACAGGTGCGAGGAGTAGTTATGTTAGTCGTGAATGCCGCATCACCACCGCCACAAGACATCCCTCCCCGGGGATATGCTGTGGTTCTTTCTTCCCGCGCGTTGGATCATTTTTACTGCGCCGTTCATATTTAAAAACGCATATATCGAGTCTTGCGACATGCTGACACGCTTTTGCAGTGCCCGTGCAGGAGGTGCTGCCTCACAAGATGATCGCTTCAAGATAATTCAAGACCAAATCGCCGGAATTGAGGCAGCACGAGCTGCCGATGCGGCCCGCTTCGACAACGATCTCGCACAAGAACGAGCCAAACGCTCCGACCTCCAAGCATCCCATGAAGCCCTCTCTCGCGAACTCACCACTGCCAAGACCCAAGAACTCGCTCAGCGCAAGGAACTCTTCATCGCCTCGGATGAGCTCAACACCCTCCGCCAGCGGCACGAGCGCGAGATCTCCGAGCTCCAGGCCGACCTGCGCAAGAAGGACCGGGAGCTGCGCGATCTCCACGAGGACCTGCGCATGTATCAGGGCGACCTCGAGCGCGAGCGCGAGACAGTCAAGGGCCTCAAGGCGACGATCTCCGAGCAGGCAACCGCGCAGCTCAGGCTCACTGCACAGATCGGTGCGATGCAGGCCGAGAAGGCCGCTGTCCAGGCTGAGTTCGACCGTACGGTCGGCACCAAGGCTGATCTCGTCCTCGAGCTTGAGCGAGCGCGGGCTCGTGTCGCAGAGCTCGAGCGCGAGGCAAGGGAAGGCGAGACCGTCCGCCGCAAGCTGCACAATATGGTGCAGGAGCTGAAGGGGAACATCCGGGTGTTCTGCCGCGTCAGGCCCATCCTCCGCTCAGATATCCTCCCCGCAACGCTTATGACTTCTGCATCCTCTGTCGGAGAGATTACGGCTGGTACGGGCAGCCCAGACCCAGAGAAGGAAGCACAGCTTCGGGATGAGGCGATGGCGAAGCTCGCGTACCCAGACAAGCTTGACCACAAGGAGATTGTCGTAAGGGCTTCAAGTGAGAGCGCCACTGGCCAGGAGCGCAAAGACGAATGGCAGTTCGTGTTTGATAGGGTATGTGCTCTTTACGTTTCGAAGTTATGTCTGGTATTCATAGAACGCAGGTCTTCGAGCCCCATTCGACCCAGTCGGAGGTGTTCGAGGAAATTTCCCAGCTCGCGCAGAGCTGCACGGATGGATACAACGTGTGCGTCTTCGCGTATGGTCAGACCGGCTCGGGCAAGTCGTTCACGATGGAGGGTGGCACTGTGAGTCCTAAACATGCAGTATGCTATATGCGGAAGCACTCACCTGTGCGCAGACTGAGTCTACTGCGGGAATGATCCCTCGTGCTGTCGAGCAAGTATTCCGTGTAGCAGAAGAGCTCAGGAGCAAAGGCTGGCAGTACAAGATGGAGGGCCAGTTCCTCGAGATCGTGCGTTCTGTCTTATTGAAGCCGTTGTTCCTTCATATGCTAACCCCCTCTCAGTACAACGAAACCATTAACGACCTCCTCGGTAAGGGCGAGTTCGACAAGAAGAAGCACGAAATCAAGCACGACTCCAAGACCGGCCGGACGACCGTCACGGACGTCAACGTCGTCCCGCTCGCCTCGCCTTCACAGGTCCGTACATTGCTCTCGCTCGCCCAAGGCCGGCGCACGGTCGCGGCAACACTCATGAACGAGCGCTCCTCGCGCTCACATTCGGTCTTCACGCTCCGAATCCGCGGGGAGAACACGCTGACGGGCGAGTCGTGCGAAGGCAGTTTGAACCTCGTCGACCTCGCCGGCTCGGAACGCCTCGAGAAGAGCGGCGCGGGTGCGGATAAGGACCGTCTTCGTGAGACGCAAAGCATCAATAAGAGCTTGAGCGCGCTCGGAGACGTCATCGCTGCGCTGGGCGAGAAGGGTGAGGGCAAGGGCGACAAGCACATCCCGTACAGGAACTCTAAGGTACGTGAAAGGACGCCTCAAAAGCCACCGAGGAAGACTAATGATTGGCCTCATAGCTTACGTATCTACTCCAAAATTCCCTCAGTGGGAACTCGAAGACTCTCATGGTTCTCAACCTCTCCCCGTTGGCCACCCACCTCAACGAATCTCTCTGCTCACTGCGCTTTGCGACCAAGGCAAGTCTTTATATCTATTCCTGCGGCTTTGGTTTCAGTCTTAACGCCGGTTTTGTTAGGTCAATAACACTTCCATTGGCACAGCCAAGAAGCAATCAGCCAAGACACACGCATCGTAACCTTATTCTTCTCGGCCTCTCCTGCTGCGCGACCTTGCTTTCTTTACACCTCGGACTACCTCCTGTCTCCTTGTACGCTACCTTTCATCTCCAGATTACAGTGTATACAAATATCGAGATTATACTACACATCCGTCGCGAGCTAGATATATACGAAAGATCCAAGAATCCGCCTCAAAGTCCGGATTTTTCATGGGGAAGGACTGGGAGGTTCATATCCGCTTCGAAGACCCGACACCCTTCCCTCTCTCTTTCTCCCTCATCGCCTCTTTCCTGACCTCGCTCGCCCATTTGAAGAAGTTGCACCTCCACCGGTGGTCAACCTCCTCCCTAAGCCGTTCGCCGCGGCCCTTATCATATCCCGGCCCGACAGGACGCGCGCAGATGTAGAACGTCTTGCCTTTATTCGGGCCCTGCTTGTTGACCGTGTAGAGCCGTGCAGGCTCGCCGTGCACGGTGCAGCGCGGGGGCGGGACACGCGCGAAGAGCGAGGACCACGCGCCCTTATCCTTGTCCTTGTCCTTGTCGCGCGTTTGTGAGGATGAGGGGGCCTCCTCCGCCTCCGCGGCAAGCTCGCACGCAAGGCGGTAGTCGGCGTCGAGTTGCTCCTGACCATCCGTCTCCTGAGATCCTACCAGGGTTGTCAACTGGCTCGAGCTTGGGGTGAGGACTTCGGGGCTTTCATCCTCGGCGTCGAGCTCGATGACCTCCTGCGGTTGTGCCAGGCGGTCCTTTTGGGAGGATACTGCCGCCGTGCCTTGGGGCTTGCCGAAGAAGGCGGCGATATTGGCCTGACCCTTGCCCTTGACTTGAGCCTGCGTCTGTTTACGCTTCTTCGAGGCGGGCGCAGACAAGGAAGACTGGATGGCCTTGCGTTTGGAGGTGGAAGGCGCCCGAGACGTTTGTGAGGGTTTAAATTTCTTAGGCGGGTCGGAGGGGCCGAGATCCGTCGCCGTCGTCGCCGCTAGAGGCGAGGTAGCGAACTGTGACTCCGGTGCGGCGTGTTGCGTCGCGGGGGGTGTCGGTGTAGCCTGAGGTTGTGGAGACTGGGCTGGACCGCTATCATTATCCTTTGACGCCGTCCGCTTCCCGAAGAATGCCGAGAGGACCGTCTGCTTGCCCGAAAACTCCTCCCAGTACTTTGCCGCGAGCCGCGGGGGCTCCTTCAAGTCCGGGTTCTGCTTCATGGCGTCACGGAGGGTGAGAACCTCCCCGGAGTCGAGCGTGATCTCGTCGCGGAGGTCGATGTAAAGTGGGCAGTGGTCGGAGCCCTTGAGCGACGGCTGTACATCGCCGCCCGATATCCAAGGAAGGAGGCCCTTAGTGACGAGGAAGTAGTCTATGCGGCTGCCGTAATTGGACTCGCGGCCTCCAATTTTTAGGTTCCAGCCTGTGGTACTAGATATGAGTCGACTTCGAGGCATGGCAGTCGAGGAAAGCTTACAGGTATACATTCCCTTGCGGTCGGGATGAAGTTCTCGTAGTATGTCAATCATGGGACCGTTGGGACGTCGCCATTTTTGGAACCACGCTCTCGCTGGGTGATCGTAGAAGCCATCGACCGTGCTTTGAAGGTGTCCGTCAGGATGGTCTTCTGGAGCAGCGCATATATTCATGTCACCCAGAACGATGACTTCACGCTTCTCATCCTCGATGAGCCTGCGGACGCGCTCCTGTAACAA
Source organism: Grammothele lineata (assembly GCA_002150815.3). Classification (NCBI taxonomy): domain Eukaryota; kingdom Fungi; phylum Basidiomycota; class Agaricomycetes; order Polyporales; family Polyporaceae; genus Grammothele; species Grammothele lineata. The sequence goes on from NDFF03000016.1 coordinate 107,056, forward strand.
AAGATGATAGTTCATCTTGAAAGATAATCGCGCGTCCGACGTCTCGTTGGGACAATAGACGTTGATTAAGACGAACAGTCCGAAGTCGACTACGAGCCCGCGGCCCTCGCTATCAAGCGCATCAAATGACGAGGGTGTTTCTCCATCTTCGTCGGCGAAGAGATCCATCTCGTGTGGATAGGGGTACGAAGGCGAAATGCGCTCTGCCGTAGTCAAGGGGGGCTTGGGTTGAAGCCTTCCCGAAAGACCTTCCTCCGCCTTTAACGGCGTGACCTTGCGTGAGTCGACGTAGACCGCAACACCGCTGTATCCGCCCTTGCTTATAGGGAATGAGAAGAAAGAGTGGTATGGTCCTGGAAGACCGACGTCACGGGGCAGAGCAGCACGAGAGGACTTCATTTCTGAGAGGTTGGACGTTGGTAGATCATAATACGACGTATGTATGAGGAAATACCTTGAAAGCATATTATGTCCGCTTTCAGCTCCTCCAGAATGCCTTCGCATGATTTGAACGAGTTCCATCTGAGATGTCTCTTAGGACACGGTGTCTACGATGTCTCATACCCTGAGGGTCGACTCACGGATGGTATTGAGGTAGAGTTCTAATGCCATTCTACGTGCCCTGTTAGCAGAAATGTTCATATCTCAAAGGCGTGCTTACTGACTATGTTCCACGACAAGATGCGCATAAGAGAGACAGGATGACCTCCAAATGTAAGCTAAAAAGCTCTGCTAGTAACGTGCTTGATCGCAGTGTGCCGCTAACAAGGTAACGAAATAAACACAGGGTGTCCACACGCGGTACTTGTTATAGACTCTCAGTCGAAGGCATTCAACTGGTCAGAGACGAGGGGACTAATGAAAGCCGCGATGACAAACTTGGCGGAAGACGCGACCGAGACGTGTCTCCTCGACGCGTCCCCCACGTGACCAAGACTTGGAACTCGACGCGGGCACTTGCCGGTTACGGACTCGCGAGTCCCTCAAGTCTCTCAGACACTCTCTGCATGGCTCCTCCTATCCATTCGACCCTGCGCTGAGCTCCCGTTCAATGCCTCCATGAGTCCACACTCTGCGGTGTCGATCTTACAGCCCCTCAACGGATAATTAGTCGCAACAATTCTTAGTCCTAGTGTCCAACGGCGTCGGGATCTCAATGTCTTTCAATGCGCGACGAGGAACTACCAACTTCCACCGCCGGCGGCCGTCCAACAGGCCCCCTCGTGCACCTCTACATCAGGAGGACTCGCAGCCTAATGAGTTGCTGAACAAGAGGCGCGTGAGCGGTGCTCCTCCCCGGCTTGTTTCATCCGCGCCTCGTCCTCGCGGAGCGTGGAGAGGCTTAGGTCGAGGGTCCACCTACAGTATGTAAACCATACACTCTTAAATTGAGTCATTTGAACGACCTCATGATGAGACGTTTCTCGGCAGAAGGCCACACACCACATGTATCGAGGCCACAGACTGCGAGCAGTTACATACCGCCGTCGCAGCAACTCCCTTCCCAAGGCCGCCCTCCACCTCCAGCGCAGGTCAAGAAGGAGAGCCAACCTATAGGGATACCGACGTTTCCTGTTACCACGTCGTTTCGTGCGGAACAGCGTCTTGAATCCGGCGAAAGCCGGCCCGCAACCTCATTGCCCCATGCCTCAGTCTCCCGCCCCCGTTCGCCCAAACGTCGCAAGCTCTCTCCCAGCTGTGCTGAAGACGTACCACTTCCTCGGCCTGATACGCTAAATGGTCGCGTCCTACCGCAGGATGTTCGCACGCCATTTATTCTCGATGCCTCAACAAGCACTGGGCAGACTCCCCGGGTCGCCTATCCGTTGCCGAATCCTTCCGCAGCTGCCTTCTCGAAAGAATATGATGCTAGTCCGTTTGCCTCAGAGCCGTTGTTGGATGATCTTGGTCTGCCACCTCGATCTAAGCCTAATACTTGTCGGGATCCTGTGTCTGCGCTCGATACACGTCTGTCGAATCCCGTACATTCACCATCTCCGGAACTACCGTCGTTTTCTTCACGCCGGACGCCGCCCCATCTAGCTCACCCAGATGTTGCGGACGTGCTCAGCTCCAGTAGCACACTACCTCCGAACCTCGTCCCAAATCTTTCCATGGAATCTTCATCTGTCAAGCGAGAACGCAGCCCTTCCCCTATTCTGAGCGAGGGCCCCCATCTAATCACAGAAGGCTCTGTGCGCATTGCACCTCTCCCAGAGGAGTGCAGGAATACGCGGCCGGATTACCAAGCTGCTCGTAAGGCCCTCTCGGCAGGCGAGATCAAGAGATTGAAGAAGCTGGGCTTGCGACCAACGCGCATTTTCACCCGCGACGACGGAATGGTTATAGACTGGTGTGTGTCCCTTTTCAACTAACGAATGAGGGCCTGACAGATTTCGAAATGAATAGGACGAGCACTGTTCCTGTCATGTCTGACACTCTACGTCCTGCTCCCGTCGTTGTCGACCTCGAGTCGGATTTGGCTTTCCAAGTCCCTCGCGCTCCTCCTACAGAGCCGAGGGCGATGAGGCTACCATCGCAAGCCGAAGCAAAGCCCACTCGGGACGTCCCACCTCACCTCGATGGACGAAGTAACGACCCTTCTCGCCCGGCTCAGAAATGGCCGAGGCCGGCTTCGGTAACGAGTACCCCGAATCTCCCAGTTGCATCGCCTCAGGATATCCTTCCCCTGCCACGGAGACGGGGCGGCGAGGTTGATCGTTTGGCTACGAGCTCTGAACGAGAGGCCAGCTCTACACAGAAGTCCGCTGCACTTGCGTCAGCCCCGGGACCCAGATCCATATCTGTAGACATAATCGACCTTACAGAAGATGGCGACGACGAATATCTGCCTCCACCCGCTCCCTTGCCTATATCCCCGTCATCGCTCTTTCGCGCGTCTCCGGCTTCGCCACCTACGCCCTCAGAAGAGCCCACCCATTCTACACGTAAATCGCTCACAGATCCTTCTGCTGCTACACCATCGGCCGACCCAACTCTCTCATCCGTCAACGACCATCCACCCGATCAGATACGCAAAGATACTTCTTCCTCTGGACCTTTCACAGCCCCAGACGAGACGGACACTGACGTAAATGCAGCGTTAGACTTCTTGCAGCAGTAGGTCTCTCCCTCGTTCCCCATTCGTCTCTCACCTCCACACACAGGTATATGCGCTTGCTGCTCACGGACCGCGCCTCGCTCGCGCCCGCCTACTCGCATCGCGCAACATTTTCCGCACAGACCGTACACGAACACGTGCCCTATTTCTTCTCAGATACCATCCAGCCCCCACGCCCGCCACCCACGCACTACGGTCGCGCCGCAGTTCTCGCTGCGCTCCTCGCTCTTCCAGATGGCGACGGCGACGGCGAAGATGAGGAGGAACTCGAGCTCGGCTACGACGTCCTCCGCTTCGGGGATTCCGGGGACGTTCTCTTGATCTGCCATGGGGCCCTGCCGGAGAGGAAGACAGGAGATGGCGAGCGAGGAGGACCAGAGATAAGCAAGGACAAGGGAAAGGGCAAAGCACGTGCGATAGAACCGGACCCTGATCCTGACCCATACGTAGCCCGGGAGCGTAATGATAGGGTCGGGAAGAGGCAAGGCGAACGATGGTCGTACGACCAACGGTTCGTGCTCCGCCGACGCGAGCGGGACGAAGAGGATCGGTGAGTGTGTCTCCCTTGTTGTCTCGGGCGTTTCGTCAATGGTCCACTGACGGCCAGCCGCTGCCATCGCTCCTGCACATCTGCACGCACCATCTTGTTCGTGTTTGCGCGTGTGTATGACGCTTCTAAAGAGATACACCCGGCCTGTGGCCGCTCGTTGCCATCGCCCACCAGATGACAATCCGGCGGCTCAAGTCTGGCACCTGAAGGACTTCAGCTACTGTACGATATTGTGTGCGCGTGTATCGTAGGACATCGTCGCCTTATGCGCCCGATTGTAATGATTGACCACGGGGGTACAGTGCCTCTCGGGGAGGCGCAAGATAAATGCAAACCCGCTACGGTGCCCGCTGCGCTGATCACGGATGTTGTTGGGCAACCAGTCATGAAGCCGTAAATACGTCGCATCTCCCGCCTGCCCGTTGGCGCAGGCCGCAGGTTTGCCTAACCTCTAACGGGGAAATGGCCCATCCGATTTAGACACCGCGGGCGGTGCACGCGCCCACGCTCCGGCCATTCAATGCGGAGCCGCGATGGATGGATCTAGACTCGGTCTCGCATCAGGATTTCCGACGGGTTCTAAACATACACTGCGCAAGATGAGAGGGAGAGAGACGCCAGGGAGAATGAGCGGCGATGGAGCGAGGGAGAAAGCCCAAAGAACCAAGGATGGAGATACCAGTCCGTTATATCGTATTAATCGACAATGAGTGAGGGTAAAGAGGACGAGTAGAGAGAGGAGGCGTGAACAGTTGGAGGCGAACGGCACTATGGCCGTGGAAGAAGAGAATAACAGAACACAAGATGGACGACCGCGAACTCTGCGCCCCAATCAATGCTAAGATCTATGATGCGGCCCTGGCGCTGGCTTCGAGCACCTTCGTCGCCCCAACCACGGCCACAGCGGCGGCGCGCCCAAGCCGAATCACGAAGCGAACCAGCCACCGGACGGGGCCCCAGTCTATGCTAGGCTTGAACTTGAAGCTTGAAGAACAAGCCGCAGGCTGGGGCACGTCCGGCCAGCATCAGTTGCTCGTCGACAGGCGAGAGACAACGATCGCGAGCGCAAGGACGACGCCCCAACGCCACTTGTCCCAGATGACCTGCCGGAGGGAAGCTGCCCAGCCAGGCGCGGCACGGGCGCCATCCTCAGCTTTGGGTGTTCGCGTCACTGCACCGTCAGCCGCTGTGGGTGCGGGGGCGGCTGCCACTGGGGGCGTGGGCGTGGGTGCGGGTACGGGTGCAGGAGTAGAGGAGGCGGGGGAGATGCCGCGTTCCTTCTGGGCCATGTTGGGGACATCGCGGGCGACAGGAGTGCAGTACTGTGGGGGTAACAGAAAGCGGTCAATATACTGGTGGCCGGGAACCATCGGCATGCAAGAACAGAAACAGGATGGCGCAACCGCATCGAATCAGGCGGTAGCGGGTTGTGAAGCCACAGCTCTGCCCGGTGACAAGACGAGCCGCCGATCTTGATTCTCACAGTCCGCCACGACTTCCATGTTGCCCGAAGTACGGGGGAAACGCAGTCGGATTCGCTAACTCACCTCAGGGAATGCCTCCTTAAACCGCTTCTGCTGCAAGTTCCAGGCATGACTCCTCGACGCGTAGAGCCGCTTTTCCGCGTCGGTCGACGTGACGGAGCCGGTTGTCATCTCATTCGAGAGCATGAACGAGAGCAGACCCGTCAATCTGTTGGATCGAATCGCAGGAGCAAGACGGATCAGAACGAAGGTTTGGTCGAACGCAGAGGCAGCGTGACATACATTGTGGCGACACTCCAAGCTGGATTCCACTGGACGGGACCATGAGATGAAGGAGAACATATACAAGTGTCGGGCTGTATACTTACAGAGCCTGGATGGAAGTCGGACATGGAGAAACATATCTTCTTATCCGGTTGGAAGCGGCCGGAAGGTGTTAACATCTATGGCCTGAATTAGGTATGACATCAGAGAGTAGTGGGTGGGTAGGCGTGCCTTGATCCCTGGGGGCTTAAACGGATACTCGGAGGGGAAGAGGAGCACTCCATGGTATTCGCCGCCAGCAAAGGGGGAATCGGGGGGACCTCGCTGGAGACATGAATCAGACTGGGTCGGCGTGCCGTTCCAAGCCATCACACAACGTACGATGATGTAGTTCCCTTCGGAGGTTCCTAGTCAGTAGACTGTATATTCGTGGGAGGGTTGAAACTCACAAGTGAGGATGTTCTTCTCGTCCGGTGCGGCCCAAACGAACGGGGGTGGCTCTTTCTGCATAGAGACATACTCCTTGCTCAACTACGCCTTTGGTAAGCCATCTTGTACTAGGAACATCAGAAGAGTTGACAGAGACGAAACATACACGCTTGTAAGCAGCCTTGGAAGCCATGGAGGACGATTGGAAGGGGAAGCAGAGAGATGGGGAGGGCGAGTGGTGGTGGTCGATGCGAAGGCGGGATGCGAGAGGAGGGCGGACCCCGTGTCTCACGTGGCCTTGGATCCATGGCGCTGCAGCTCGCTCGCTGGACTCGGAGTTAAGCCAGAACAAACCAGTGGCTTCCCATTCGGCCATAGCGTCCCTTTGTTCTATGCGCTAAGCTCTTCTTACAGTCTCTGTGTTATACGCCGGTCTCCGGATATGTTTCTCAGACTCGGTCGTTGTCCATGGTCGTCACTACATGAACAGCCCGCGCGTGCGAAGCTGAATCAAGGTGCAGTTGTGCGCACGTTGGTTCGAGCGTTCAACGTTCAAACCCAAGTTCCAGTCAGTTGACCATACATAGCGCAGTTCGCCGAAGAAGAGTTCATTTCGCGACTGAGCCTGCGCCTCTGGATCTGCGCCGGGGCTGCGCACGAGGCAGACATCAACCGATATGCCGCCAGCCTGCTTTTAAAGAAGAGACCGGCATTCTAGGACCTGGTCTTGCACGCGCTGGCTCCTCACGAGACCGTGATCTCTGCGAAGTTCTTGCTGACGAGGGTGGAGCGAATAGTAGCTCGAATACTATCACATCATACTTAATACGACGTGCCAGGCAGATTCAAGTCGCCAAGACCCAACGTCAACTTCAGAAGAGGACTCGCCGCCAGGATACAAACCACCCAGTGAGGTCTCTTATCTCAAGTTTCACGCGAGAGATTAACAAGCAAACGAGATGGATCTACTTTCTCTCACCTCGTCGACCTCTCTGGAACGAAACCCGGAAACTCCCCCACGGCCGTTACACGGATGTCCTCCTAGACGAGGTTCGGATTGAGATGGGCATGCGCGAACCGCTTGGTCCCCAGAAGGATCTCCACGATGAAACCGATGGGGATGACATAACTGACGTCGGCGCATTCGGCGGCGCCAGAACCGCCAGTGATTATGGCACCGACACGATCAAAGGCGTCGGCGACAAGACCCAGAGTCCCCGTTGGCGGAGAACCCGCCGGCGTGCTTGTCGGTGGGAACGATGGGCCACTTCCTTGACCCCTGGTACATACTGGCCGGTAAGATAGATACGGATTTAAGACGAAACATTGTTCGCCATGCCGATGGTGGACCATTCCTTGCGCCGTTCTTGAAGGCGACCAAGCACAACTTTCCGTTGGCATCAAGCATGCGCGGGTTGACAAGGCCGTTCTCTAGGACCTGATCTTGCGCCGCTATAGTCTGATCAGTGCAGCAATACAAATCCGGTCCTCAACTCGCATTCGATGAGCGCGTTGGAAACCCGCCTCCCAAATAAATGTCATCCCCTCTGAACGTCTCTCCTATTATCCAGTGAGTGGATACGTATAGGTATTCATGGCGCCTTGGATCTGTATCAACTGACCGATGAAGTTCTGACAGATAGATCAACAGACACGCTGTAGCGTTGCGCGTGTGCAGTACTCGTGTTTATAGGCGATCGTACTTCAAATCTGTCATGAATCGGCCGATCATCCGAAGGGAACGTCGTGTGCAGTATTGGTCAGGTTTAAGTAGAGTCAACCTCGCTCAAATATCAAACCATTAGAATAGACAAGCGTCTTGCGCTCGCAGTGCTGATGCGTCTTACTGTCTTAGGGCCGTAGGGGGTGATAGTGCCTTACCGACCATCTCGGCGCCCAGAGCAAGCTACTCTTTCAAACCAGGATGACATGTGTGTAGATGAGATTGAACGATCATGGGGTTGGACGTCGCACAGAAATGGAGTCTCAGTCAAGCTGCGGAACGAAGGAAATGAAGCAGTCTTGTATGAACTATGGAGATGAACGGGTGACCGCCGACCGGGATGGCTCCCCGGCGAACTGCCCTGTTGACTGCGGGGATGTGTTGTAGTGTTGATTAAAGACGAGTGGTAAGCTGCCGGAGGCAGTCGTGGGTCTGCGCCGACTCTGCGGCCGGTGGTCGGAGGAATGGCCGGGCGAGCTTGGGGAGGCCGGCCCAGGAACGATTACTCCGGGCGGCGAGGGCCGAGAACGAGCCCGAAAGCCACGGCCGACGGCGAGCACGAGATCCTTGCTCTCGCTCCCGCACACCTCCTGCTCGCTGTTCTCCACGACGTCCGCGCCCGCGCCGCCGCCCACCCCACTCTCCGGGTCTCGCCATCGAGCGTCCCTGCGCCCCGCGTGCGCCCCGTCCCCGCCTCCCATCCTCCCACCGCCGCCATGCAGCCGTCCCAGCTGGAGATCGAACGCGAGGTCGAAGCCCTCCGCGACATCAGACGGCGGTCTACTGCCCAGGGCGGCCCTGGCTCTCTCATCCTCGACCCCGATCTCCCCAGCGACGCCTCCCAGTCGCAGACTGCCTACTGGTCTCCCACAGACGAGTCCAGCAGCAGCTCGCACGACAGCCACTCTGACCAGAGCTCGGCAGCACAGGATGACCCCTTCCACCTCTTCTGGGTCCCCGCAAGCCTCCACCCTGAGCTCGCTCCGAAGGAGTTCAAGGCATTTTTGAAGGAGCATGCTCACCAAGGACCCGATGGCTCGACGCCTAGCCGCTCGAATTCGGTCAGCTCAATGAGCAACCTCGGTCGCAAGAGGTCAATGCTGAGCAGACAGTACAAACCCTCACCAAACGACGGCGTCGAGAGCGAGGAGGAGCACGTAGTGCCTTTGAGGCGGAACCGGACAAGCTACGTCAACATGCCGCAGCTCACCATCAATGACCTGCAGAAGCTCGAGGAGCTCGCGGAGGAGGCGTCCAAGAGCGACGATCCGTCAAAGCTTCGTAGCGTCTTGCGGAGGAGTCTGAGTATGAACATCGCTCCCTCTGGTGCGTATCTTGCGCTGCTGTCATCGGTACACGCGGTGCCAACCCCGTCGTTGTAGTCATCGACCAAATGGACGATCTCAGAGATCCTGGGGACGACGTGGACGCTCCCATCATCGTCCCACCCCCAGGCCAAGTTCTTCGTCGCACGGCGCGCACGAAAATTCGCAAGGGCACGGGAGAGGGTGCTCACCGTTTCACGGCCACCCGCAGCCGTCGAAAATCCATTGGACGCGCCGCCACGTTGGAGCCGAGGTCATCCAGCGACCTCTCATCCAGCGATCATGGTGAACCAGAAACCATCCGTCGCGTCCCTCGCTCGACAGAGAACATTCCGGAGGTCCCACCTCTGCCGCGGCCAGAGTCGTATAGTGTGGAATCCGCTATCTATGATGCTTACGCAGAGGAAGAGGAGCGCGAACGTGAATTGGCCCTTGAGCCTCCATTGCCCTCAGCCAGTCCAGAAATCATCACTGAGCTGGTATCGGAACCTGAGCCGATCGGAGAGGAGGAGCCTCAGCCCGTGCTTCACCACCCACAGCCGCAACGAGCCCTTGCTCCACCCTCGGCAGAAAGTCCAATGCCCCAACGCACGCCATCACCGTCCTCGCCGTCCTCATCTGTTGCCGACTTGTCCGTGTCTCCCTCTGCTCTGGATGGCTTCCAGCAACAACGTCCTGGTTTGCAAGAGGCTCCCTCGTACCACCCTTCATCACCAAGCCCATCGGACCACCATCGACGAGAAAAGGACAAGAAGGGTATTTTCGGCAAGTGGGGAGGCGACAAAGGCGGCAAGAAGCATAAAGAAAAGGGAGCCGAGCGCGAAAAAGAGAAGGACTCGGGCTTCTTCGGATCGCTCTTTGGGTCGAAGAAGAAGCAGGAGGAACCGCAGGGTGGCCTCTCGGTCAACACTGCTGGCCGCGAAGCCGCAGTTGCCCTTCTCGGTGCGTCCAAGTCCTCGAAGAACTATGTCCCGCCGGCGTCGCCCCAGCTCGGGATGTACGCGCGGTACCCGATTCACGTCGAGCGCGCCATCTACCGCCTGAGCCACATCAAGCTGGCGAATCCCCGGAGGCCCCTGTACGAGCAGGTGCTCATCAGCAACCTCATGTTCTGGTACCTCGGCGTCATCAACAAGACCAATCCCCAGAACCAGGGGCAGGGCCAGGGCCAGGCCGCCACCCCGGGCGCCTCGGGTGCGCAGCAGAACGCGCCGTCTGCCGCTGACAAGGAGCGTGCCGAGCGCGAGAAGCGCGAGCAGGAGGAGCGCGAGCGGGCAGAGAAGGAGCGCGAGAAGCAGGAGCGCAAGGAAAGCTCGAAGCGCGGCAGTCTCACCAAGCCAGCCCCGAACGGTGGCTCGCGGCGGGCAGAGACTCCTGTCAGGGGGCCCCAGTACGAGATGCAGCACCGCGCGATGGAGCAGGGATACAGTGCGTATGGGCAGCTGCCGAATGGCGGCGGGCCCCCTACACAGCAGCGCACGTCGTCGTCGGCGCCTCTCCCTATGAACCGAGGGCCTCCACAACAGCAGCAGCAGCCGTACTCGGTACAACTTGTCCAGCCCCAGCCGCACCACCCCAGCTCGCCAGGGAGCGCGACGAGCCAATATTATGAGCTCGGGGAGCCACCGCAGGTCGCCCCGCAACAGTACCCGCTCGTCGCGACCGGCGCACCGCAGCTGCCGCCCGGCGCGATGCCTCCCGTCTCAGTCGAGCAGGGCTGGATCGCTCAACAACAGGAGATGGGCCGCGGCAGTGGTGGTGGGGTATCTCCACCCCCACGGCAGGCGTCGCCCCCTTCGTCGCCTGGGTCACCAGGCTCTCGCAGGCCGCGGTCGCCCCCTCAGGGCAATCGGTATGCGGCGGACAAGCAGGCGTACGGTCAGCAGGGTGGCGGTGGGCGGTCGCCGGGTCGGTCACTGTCCGCGACCGCGGCACCGTCGCAGCCGATGGCGCCGATGAACGGGAAGGTGAAGAAGGTCATGAGCGCGCACGCGGTGCCGGCGCGGCGAGTGAGCGAGGACGAGGACGTGCCGCTCGCTGTGTGGCAACAACAACAGAGGAGAAAGGAGTACTGAGCGTGCTCCCGCTCGCCTTCTTCTTTGCTCTGTCGTTCTCCTGCCTCCCATGGCCTTCATCTAGATTTCCCGCTGCATAGGTGATCATAGGCGTACTATATACTGCACCACGAACCCTGGGCCACTGACTGCCCTTCCTGCTGTCTGATCCTGACTTGCACATCTCTTTCTCTTCCCACCCGCCATCTCTTCACGACCTCCCTCGCATTGACGACTACTTCCCCTCCACCCACGCATTAGTTTCGGCCTCAGTTCCTCGGACTTTACGCACACCTCCCACCCGCCCGCTACGTACGCACATCACCGTCTCCCTCTCGGTACGACCGTAACCTTAACGAACCGCTCGCTCTCGATGTATCCGCGTCTCCCCAGGCTCAGCCCGCTCGCAGCACGGCCGCGCGCGCCCTCCCGATCCTCCGTCATACGTCATACGCTATTTTCTCCCATGACCGCTCGCTCGCTCGCTCGCGCCGTTTGCCTCGAGGACTGTTCGGATGCTGCTATCAAACCCCCACGTTTGTCTTTCTCACTCTCACTCTCACTCTCACGTACGATACGTATACAATACATCCCGCTTTGTGCACTACATTTTCCTTCCAAAGATTTCCTGCGCGCGCGCAAGGCGCTGGCTGACATAGATGTTTCGAAAGTTTCGTGTGTACGGCCGTATAATCGCAGTTTCAAGCAAGGCTAAATCGATGCCTACACACGGTGGATCCCCCCTGTGTTCAGGTCGGTCTCAAAAGAAATATTGGGATGCGCAATTTTGAGACCGCTACAAGTACTAGTCCCCCATAATAGGCCGTAGAGTTCCTCCGGAAATTTGTACTTAGCCGCCGTTCATTCCAGAAGAGGCGATTCGTCGGCGTTGAGGATGATCCAAGTGAAGAACCGGATCGCCTCGATGAGGGCCTCGCCACGGAGGGCTGGCGAAAAAAAGCAATCGGAAGAGACGTCAGCGGCGTTAATCCGGTCTACCGGCAAAAACGGTGACGCACCTTCGTTGACCGTGTGCGCGCCGTTGAACGAGTCACCGTTGTTGATGTGTCCGTACCGGAATATGTGTTTCGTCAGCTTCCAGTAGTGTTTCGTGTCTGGTATGGCCCACGTCAGCGACTCCGACAGAACGGGCGTTGCAGAGAGCCAGACGCGCACCGGTGTTACCCGTAGACATCGACGGTGCGATGAACACCTTCTTGTCGTACCCCGTCCGGTTCGACGCACCGAGCACACCCACGATCGTGCCCGACAAGAGCCTAAACGGCCCGCTCTCGCCCATGGGCGTGACAGGGGCCGGCTCAAGGGCGGTCCCGAACGCGTCCTCGATCTTCAGCGTGCCCGTTACCTCCACCCCGACCTCTAGCTCCACGTGCCCGCCAAACGCGTCGAGCGCGAGCCCGAAGCGCTTCGCGACGGGCGCGACGACGGAGACGATGCGGGCCTGCAGCGCGGCGATGGAGGAGTCGACCGCGAGGCGGTGGTTCACGATGACTTCTGCGCGCTCAGGGAGCGCGTTCGTCTTCACGCCGCCCCGCACGACGTCTGCGGCCTGCGTCGTGCCCGCGAGGGCGGGGAAGAGGCGGTCCGTGGCCGCGAGGTGCTTCTCGAGCGCGTGGAGTGCTTTGTCGGAGTGGTGCGACTTGGCGATGAGTGAGCGGATGGGGGCGGGGAGAGAAGGGTCATGTGCGGCGCGGCATTGGAGGTGGGTATAGTAGATGCCGGAACGATTCAAGGCCGGAACGTGTGGATGAGCTTCAAGCTGTGTGATCACGGCGGCGAGCATGCCGATGCTCTAGAGATGGGGCCGATGAGCTTGCAGGACGAGAGAAGAGCAGGGAGCGGACGTACAGTGTGTTCCGGGGGGATGCTAGAATGCCCACCAGGGGACGAGATTTCAAAGCGGACATCGAACTTGCCCTTCTCGGCGACCCCTGGGCTCGCCATGATGGTTTCGTCACCCACAGTGTAGCCTCCTGTAAAGAGTGCAATTCCATGAGTAGGCCGTTGTGAGAACTGGATCCGCTACAAACCTCCTTCGTCCACAAGGATGGAAAACGCGTACTCCCCGTAGGTAGCAAGCAGGTAATCCCGGATAGCAGTTGCACCCTACGACGTTTCCCATTAGCATGCGTTTAACATTCCAACCTACGTCGATATCTTACAGAGATGCCTCCACGCTCCTCGTCGATGCCATAAGCCAGTACGACGCTGCGGGTAGGCTTGAAGCCCGCTTGCAGTAATTCCTCAACGGCCGTCCTACACGTTTCACAGTAAATAATCCGTTGAACCCTTTTGAAACAACACGACTCACAGCGTCCCAATCAGACCGGGCTTGTCATCGCAGCTCCCACGGCCCCAGACATATTCGCCTAAGGAGATATGGCGCATACAGTCAGAAAGCCGCACATCGGGCGTGGAGGTAGCCATCGCGCGACTGTCGACATGCGTGTCCTTGTTACTCACCATCAAAGTAACCGGAGAAAGGCGGATGGTTCCACAAGTCGATGGTCGTGGGCTCCACGGGAACAACGTCTGAGGAGGAGTTCATCGGTAAACAGCATGATTGTGGCCACAGTCGGGCTCTGACCTTGGTGCGCAGTCAGAAGGGTTGGCTTCAGAGTGTCGTCACTTCCTTGCCAGTGGTATACAAGCGCGTACTTGTTGACGTGCGTCTTGAGCAAGGTAGAGTGCCTACAGAACTTAGCATACAGCCAAACATTCCGCGTAGAGCTCACAACTTACACAAGCGGGAAACGCTGCTCAAGGTACTCATGCAACTTGCCGAATATCTCCCACCGTTCGTCTTTGCCCGGCGGTGCGAGGTCATCGTATGCAACCGTACTAAACAACGTCATTCACAACACAGTTCAATGAGATTACAACAGGACGTACGGGACCCGGACCGCGCCTCCAAGCGACTCATACGCCTTGAGCTTGAACGCGTCTGTCTGGAACTCGGCCTCCAGAGCGTTCAGGAGCGCTCCGTTCTTCACGGGTGCGACCGCGCCCGACTGCGGGCACATGTCTTCAGCGAAGGTCGGCTCGAGGTGGGTGGACGATCCGCATGGGCCAAAATGGGGTGCGCGCGCGAAGAGGTAGTAGAGAGACAGACCGAGCGCGGAGAGCACGGCGAGCGAGATGTACTTCCGGGTGCTGTGGTGAGTGTGCGACCGCGCGTTGCTTTGAGACCCGAGCTCTGCGTCGCTGTATGCGTGTTCTTTGGTGTTCTTGTAATCGGCGGGCCAAGCGTCTGGCGCGTCGCGTACCGATGCGGCGCGAGTCTTCTCAATCGTGAACGGCTTGGCTTCGACGCGACGTCCCAGCACCGCGCGCCAGAGAGGATGGGCGTTCCTGTCTTCCGGACGCATCTTGACCACGGACGGGGGAAGTTGAAGTCGTGGAAGAACGCGTCTGTCCCCCGAGATTCAACTCGCGCCACGGGATGCGACTGACTCAGAGGAGTGATAAGAAGGGAGCGTGCGGCGCGTGAGAGGGCGTTGGCCATTGATATTGAGTCTTGAGATATGCTGCTCATCATCGTTCTTCCCCAGGCCGACGGCATCCCCGACGTCCGAGGCGCAGTGAGCGCCCACGCCGGCCCGTTCATCCCGCCATCATGATCGTCCGGAAGGCCTGGCCGCTTCAGCCTTCAAAGCTTCAACGAGTCCGACGACTCGAGGGATAGTACTTATACTCAGAATTGTGTCTGTTGTGCATGTTTTCTATTTTCGTTCACCGGCGCGCAAATGAAAGGAGACGAGGAAACCGGTAGACTCCATACCCAAGTACTTAGTCGACATATTGTATCCACCGTTGGCCCTACGCGAACTTGACCATCCCAGACCTCACCACGAAGCGTTGACGAGGCCAGTGAAGACGGAAAGCGCCTGAGCGACACATGGTGCAGCCAGCGATGCAAAAATCCATTCAACCCGAGCACGGGAGTGGGCTGACGGGACACACCGCGAAGCCTACCGGGCTCAGCGCACGCAGAGGATGTCGCGTGAAATCGTTGGCGGCTGGCAGCTCCGAGCGTGAGCGCGAGCGCACCCCACGGTGCTGACTACACAGGTCACGCAGACACCACTGGCAGATGCTTCCTCAGTTTCGTGCTGGGCGAACTCGAATATCGTGGACCGTGGCTCAGGTTCTCGACGTCTGGAACCGACTCCAGTGTTGGAATATTGTAGCGTAGTTCCCTGCGCACATTGCGCGTTTAACCTCTTCCGCCTCGTATCCGCCTAAGGCTCGCGTCACCTCCTCGTCGCCGTCTTCCTGTACGTAGGGCCTAACCGCGATCATGATCCTCGTTCTTTTCCCGCACCGCGCTCTCGTCCGACCCAGCTCCCACTCGCCAACCTTCGTCCAGAGCCTCCAAGAGAAAGAAATCGCCGACCTCCAGTAGGCGGTGCGGACGGTGCGTTTCTTTCGTGTACACACTGGCACAATAGAACACGGAGTCAATCATTCCCGTCAGTAGTGCGCAGAATTGGTCCGCCTAGGGGAGACTAGTCACCACTGGCAACTTGAAGGCGATAAACTATACAGGAGCAACGCCACAAAGCGTATCATAACTCATCGACCGATTATCACATGCAGCTTTCATCACATTGTTTGCCTGATTGGAAGTTGCAAAGGACAGCGGCCATGACACGGCGGTCATGATCATTTTACGGCCACAAGTTCTTTTGAGCACCTGTGAAAAGCGCCGGGATGCCGTGAGTCGATGAGTGGAGGTACTGGGCTGCATAGTGCCATTGTTCGCGCCATCTGGCCTAGTGCAAGTAGAGGGATCCTGCGAGGGAAACATGGACGGGTGCTCAGCTCATCCGGCGGGGCCAAAGTCCATAGCCGACCGCGTCATCGCCACACAGATTGTTCCACTTGCCCAAAACGGCCACTAGTGCGAGCGCCCGAACATCACTCTTGTCACTCGACCACCACCATCCTTTCCGGGATTTGCACAGCTCATTGTTCTTGGGCTTCATAAAACGAGATTTATTGTAGGTGGAGGGTACCTACTTGCTCCCGCTTAACACATCTAAACTCCGACCCCTTCCGTACGCTTTAGTGTGCCACTGACCACTCGCCGGCCACACCTCTGTTATACCTCCTCCGGAAGACATAAAAAGGCGACACACTATCGGTATGTTTCATTTCTCTTCTCTCCGGCCACCATGGCTGACGCTCCTTCTAACTCGCGGGCTGGCCCGCAACCCACCGAATCCTCCACTCCTTTGGGTAAGACAGCTACGACCACTGCACAACAATCCGTTGCGATCAACGACCGCCACCCCAACCTCATCGAATTTCGTGCCAAAATTGCGAACGACATGTGCACGACACCGGTTCTCATTCCCGAAAACCATCTCCTCCACGTCCTCCTCGCGCTCCCCGCTCATGTCCCAGCCTACGTGAGGCGATGGCGCTGCCCGGAGGACAACCCATTCTCCGAAGATCTGAAGGACGCTGACGAGTTGGAAGAGGCCGAACTGTCTTCGAAGATGGTGAGCGTAACATTAGGGATGATTCGTCTATTCTATCGCGCTCATTCTGGTTGATAGTGTCGAATCTTGAACACGAAGAAGCTCATAAAGGGGCTATACTTTCACCTGTCCGAGCACCGTCCGGACACATCCGAGATGGACCCCGATGGCCAGAAGATCGATGGGTCGTTCTTCTACCCAGAGTACGCTCCTGAAAACAACGGCACTCTCTGGGCCGAGCAAGTGGTTCAGACCGAGTTCAAGAAGGGTAAAGAGGACTACGATCCCTTTGACGACTTGGAAGAGTACCTTCAACCCAAGACGAAGACAGTCAGCCGGATGGAGGTCTTCGCCCAGGTGGCCAAGTACGCGGAGACGATTTTTGGGATCCAACACCGCACGTTCGTCATCATGATCCTCATCCTCGGGCGCAGGGTGCGCGTTCTCCGCTGGGACAGGTCCGGTGTCGCAACCACGCCTGCGATCGACTACTTCGAGAACTGGAAGTGGTTTTGCGAAGTCCTCTGGCGGATTTCTGTCTTAGCCACGCACGCGCCCGAGTGCCTCGGGTTCGATCCCAGCGCTAAACGGATCCGACCTGGCGACGTCGCGTGGACGATCATGGACGAGGCCGGAGAGGAGCAGCCGACGGACGTGGACGAGACCGAGCGCGAGCTTGGCGATAACGAACTGACCAACGACAACTTCACCTGGAAATACGTCCGCAGGCTGTTTCGCGAGTCGCTCAATAGAGCCCCCCTGTGGCCTCGATATGAGTTGAGCGTACCTGACGGCGATGCGATGGATGGCTGCCGGAAGTTCCTCGTATGCAAGCCGTACTTCACTGCCGCGGGGATGATCGGTCGTGGGACTCGCGGTTACGTGGCGCTGGACTCAAGCACAGGCGAGCTCGTTTGGCTCAAAGATGCCTGGCGAGCAGATTACGAGGGCGTCCCAAGAGAAGGTGAAACCCTCGCTCTGCTTAATGCGAAGAACATTCAGAACGTCCCGACCCTCCTCTGTCACGGTGACATCGACGACCAAGTTACCCTTACGCCTGAGCTTTGGGAGAAACATCGCCTCATCATGTCTCCTTCCCAATCCTCTCCCACGCCTTCCGAGTTTCCTGCGGACACTTCAGCTCCTCGTTTGCCCACGAACCATCCATCTAGCTCTGGCACGAAGCGGAA
Source organism: Grammothele lineata (assembly GCA_002150815.3). Classification (NCBI taxonomy): domain Eukaryota; kingdom Fungi; phylum Basidiomycota; class Agaricomycetes; order Polyporales; family Polyporaceae; genus Grammothele; species Grammothele lineata. The sequence goes on from NDFF03000016.1 coordinate 124,703, forward strand.
GCGGGTCGACGACGACAGCGACGAAGCGAGAGTCGCTTCCCGGGACAGCGGTAAGAAACAGGATCAGACCGCCCAGGCCAACGACCATAAGTCGGTCAATGGTCAAAGCGAGGCCGGCAACACCAAAAGCTCGTCGAGTCCACATCGGTATCACCGACACTATCGTCTGGTAGTCAAGGAGGTCTGTCTCAGGCTGGACCGGTTTACGAGCGGAGCACAGCTCCTGTCGATCGTCCACAATTGTATCATTGGTGAGTACGAACGTCTATAGCAAAGGTATAGTCAGCTGAGGCAATTGCTGTCCCAACAGCGCACTATGGTGCCTGGGACCTTCTCGGTATCCTCCATCGAGATGTTAGCAGCGGAAACATCCTCATATACCCGGTTGTCAACAAGATTGGGAACACGCGACACGTCGTTTGGCACGGCATCCTTGCGGATTGGGAGATGGCAAAGAACATGCGGGAGAAGGCGCGAAAACGCCAGCCCCACCGAACGGTACGTTCATTACCCAATTTTAGCACTCGTTCGGTTATTCATTTGCTTACGGTATCACCAGGGAACATGGCAGAACTTGTCTGTGGCGATACTTCGGGACGGAACCAAGATCGTCGAGGTGTCGGATGAAATGGAGTCATTCTTCTACGTGATCCTCCAATCGTCCATCCGCTATCTCCCATCCAACATCCGGAATGTTGGCGAGTACATCGAGAATTTCTTCGACGCCTTCACCATCGAAGATGGCAGATACACGGTCGGCAACCTAAAAGACAAGACAATGGAGCGTAATGGCAAGCTGACAGCTACGGGCAAAGCCAAGGCCGACCCGCTGACATTCAACTCCCCTATGGACGACGTGCTCAAGACCCTCCTGCGTTCCTTCCAGGCCCACTACGCGGTGAAAGAGTACGACTCACCGCCTGTCATGCTTCCTCTTGCACCTCGCCCCGCCAACCCCATCGAGGCTCGAATGCCACAGCGTAAACTCTACATCCAGATGAACGCCTTTCACGATGACGGTGTCGAGACCGACAAGGATGCCTCGTCCGATGGGGGCAACGAGAATGACGAGGACGACGAAGAGTGGGCGCCGACGAAGAAAGACCGCAAGTACGCGAAGAACGCTACGTCGCACAAGTTATTTGGCCGCGTTCTGATGAACGCGGTCGAGAAGACGTGGCCGGTCGAGCAACCCGAAGACCGCAAGCCGCACAACTACAAGTCGGTGCTCGGGTTCGGTCCCACCGTCACACCCTCGAACATGCCAATCCGAGTGCGCCTGAAGCCACATCCCTGGAATCAAACCTTCGCACTCAGCGGCAGCTCGGGGGCCAAGAGGCAAAAGCTGTCGCCCAAGGACGACGCGCCAAAGGAAGCCCTTCCGGAGCCCCCCAAGGCACCGCCGGAACCTCCCAAGGCGCCACCGGAACCCCCAAAGACGCAGCCGGAACCTCCTACGCAACCGGTACCCCCGAAAGCGCCGCCGGAACCTCCCGCGCGACTGAAACCCCTGAAAGCGCCGCCAAAGAGGAGGGCGAAAGCGAAAGCGCGATCGGCGCCGGAGGGGCCTCCTCGACGGAGCGCGCGGTTATTGGAGCTGCAGAACCGTTCAGGTTGAGATCGGAATGTCGCCAGGCTAGCTTTACATGTGTCGCTCTTTGTATCTTTCTGTTTGTTGTACTGTATCTTGATCCGTTCAAGCCATCACTTGTCATCGTGTTCTCCTTCGAAGTCTTGCCTGGCATGATCAAATCGTGTGCCTTCCGAGGTCGTGAAGAAACGCTGACCATAAGAAATTCGGGCATCGCACTCGGAGATTACGTTGTTTCACTGCCTCGCGTGGTATTCTAAGCTTAGCGCATGCAGCCAACCCGCCAACCGACATAACTACACCACGAGCCATTGTCCTGATCCACTAATCGTCGGGTGCGAGTCGATTAGCCCAGCAGACCCCGAAATGTATCTACATCTTGTACATCGACTACATTGACCTGAACCTTAGGAACGGCTCGGCCAAAGAAGATACCCAATGTGATTGTCTCCTTCGTCCTACTAGTATCTCACCTATTGAGACCCCTTCAGGAGATCGTCCTGGCCCTTTGCCTCATTGCTGCGATGACCAAGCTGCCAGCACCCGCCGCCATCGCACACGTCCCGACGAACAATTCTACAGCCCCATACCCTTCACGGCCATACATGCCACCGATAGTCGACCCCTTGCCCGCCTCGAGAAGAACGCCGGAGAGAATGGGCCCGATGACCGCCGAGACACCTTTAAAGACCGCGGTGCTTGCGATCGCGATGCCCGTATACTCGGGCTTGCCTCCAGCACAGTCAAACGCGGCGTTCGGCCAGGTCGACGAGAAACCGCCACTCTGATGTCGTGGCGAGTCGTAGTTAACATAAAATGCGTGAAGTTTACGAGGAATTCACTCACCAGCGCCCCGAAGATCATTGCGAAGAAGTAAAGTTGCGTGACCGCATTTGCGAGCCCCCAGAGGAGAAAAGCGGCTATCCCAGAGCCGAGGGCGCTGAAGAGCATGACCCACGGGTATGGGAAGCGGTCGCTCAGGTGGCCAAGCACAATCTGCCCGGCGACGGCGGAGGAGTTGAAGACGGAGAGAACGATCGTCGCCGCAAGCGGCGTAGAAAGCGCACGCGTGAAGCTGGAGATGTACAGGGAGACAGGGAAGTACGAGAAGCCTTGGAGGAGAAGCGTGAACGACTAGTAGGAATATCAAAGATCAGCTGGACGGGCTACGTTGTTGAGATAGCCACCTGCTGCTTACCACGCTCCAGAACACCGGGTTCTTCATGAATCCAAGCTGTGGCGGGAGGTAACGCGGGCGGCGCTGGCCTGTGGTGAACTTCGGGACCGGCAGTCGGTGGCGCAGCCCCATAAGCGCAAACCCAGAGCAGACCAGCGTGATAATGGACCAGATGCGGAGGGTCCATGCAAGGCCCACCTTATCTAGGAGGGCGTTCAGGGCGAACGGGAACAGGAAACCTGACATACAACGACGATGTCATTCAGACGTTCAAGCCTCTGGGAAAGGCGACGGATAGTAACACATACCTCCAACACCACCCCCAGCGAAGATAATACCCCCTGCGAGGCCTCTGCGCTCAGAGAACCACTCCGGTAGGAGTTTGATGACGGGAGCATAGAGTAGCCCTCCACCAATACCGAACACAATGCCTTGGAGAAGGATGAGTTGCCAAACCTAGAACGACGACTTTAATGACCTGACATCATGGAGCTGGGTAAGCCGTACCTGCGTGGCGAAACTGGAGCAAAAGATCGATCCAAAGCATAGGACCAGACCGAGCCACATCGCAGAATTCATGTAGTCAGGGTATCGACCAAAGAGACAAGAGAACACGAAGGCCTAGAAAGTGGCGGTGAGAGGGCCAGTCACACGGAGTGGGCACGGAATACAATCTCACTTCTGCATATTGCATCCCGATTGAAATCGTGCCCACGGCGGCGATTGCAATGCTTGATGTCTCATTGAATGGCGGATGGGTGGTGTAGTATTCTGCAAGCAGTCAGTATGGTATTCTACAAGTTCTCACAGTACAACAGATGCACCTTGGAATATACCGAAACTATGGAAGGGACGGTCAGCGATTGCCGTGGTCTAAGAAAAAAATTGTAGTTATACCTGAAGCAATATCCCCATATCATCATCTCTAACACACATGCACATACGCAGAATGTCCAAGCTTTCACGCCATAGTCTAATGGAGCAAGCTCCTGGACGTGGAGACCATCGTCGAGGGCAGCTTGTAGCGCGGCCTGTGACGAGGCCGCGGACAATCCCGTACCCGCTACGGGTGTTTGTTGCCCGCTCTCTTGCTGCTGTTCAAGGTTGGAGAGTTCAAACTGCTCGGGATCCAGAAGATCGCTACCGTGCAGATGCGGCCGAACTACCGTGGTCACTGCACTATCCATCTAGGAGAAGGCTTGCTGGGCGACGATATTGCGGGACGAGTCAACAACGGCCAGCTGATGATACTTAAATACTAACTTGTTGCTTATTCATACTATAGCATGATGCAGATTGCCGAGGTTCGAGAAGACCCGTTGTGCGCTTGCTCTGCATCGTAATTAAAGATTTCGTGTGGCGGGGGATGGAAATGTTTTTCATCCACGAATCGGATCCCGTCTCGGCGCCTTCCGCTCACAGCTGCGGCGCCACAAGCGCCGCCAAGCTACATCGTGACCCTCCACGATCCTACATGGCAGGACAACTTGAACCCGAAGAGTGCGGCAAGGGAAAGATTGAGATGTGCAGCTCGTCGTCGTTCTTCCATTATGAAACTTCCAGCCTCCGACGTTCAGACGTATCGCGAGCGCCCATGCTCGGCCCGCTCCTCCCGTAAGTCGCGATCGACGCGTCGTCCGCTACGCGACGCGCGTACCCTGGTAGACCCTGGTGGCCTCTGTTGGTTCCAGCTCTTCCAACTCTCCCACATCCTCGGTTCGCTTCCCTGTTCTCTCAAGCTCGTCTCATACATCCATCATGTCCAAGCGCAAAACACGCGGCGCGTTCATCGTGATTGAGGGCCTCGATCGGTCAGGGAAAAGCACCCAAGTTGCTCTTCTGGAAGAACGCTTCAAGTCTGAGGGTATCCCGGTGCGTATGGTCAAGTTCCCTGGTGAGCGAATGCACCGATCGCGTGCATGTACGAGTTTACTGACCCGTATGTTGCGTTCTTTGTTGCGGTCGTTTAGACCGTACCACGCCCATCGGCAAAATGATCGACTCGTACTTGCGCTCCGAGTCTGAGATGGACGACCGCGCTGTCCACCTCCTCTTCTCCGCCAACCGATGGGAACTCGCGTACGTCCCATTAAACCATCACTACGTAATCTTCCAAGCGTGCTCATGCCCTGCGAAGAAAATCCATAACAGAATCTCTCGACGCCGGCACGACCGTCCTCTGCGACCGCTACGCCTTCTCCGGCATCGCCTTCTCCGCGGCCAAGAATCTACCAGGGATGTCCTATGAGTGGTGCCGAGCCCCAGACATTTCCCTCCCCGCGCCGGACCTCGCACTCTTCCTCGCTGTCTCGCCCGAAGCACAGGCCGCGCGGGGCGGATTCGGCGCAGAGCGGTACGAGCGTGCGGAGTTCCAGGAGCGCGTCGAGCATGTATTCGAGCGCATCGGGGTCGAGATGGGCGACGGGTCGCGCTGGATAGCGGTGGATGCGGATCCGTCTCAGGAGGAGGTCACGAAGGAGATGTGGAGGTTGGTGCAGCCGCTCGCGCGGGGTACGGATAGGCCACTCGCGAGGTTGTGGGCGGATCTGGACGAGCGGGTGAGAAATTCGCATCTGTACATCTAGTGCTGGGGTGTATGAGGAAGGTCGGGAAAAAGATAAGATGTATAGCAGTACTTGTATAGATATGGCCCTCCGGGCAGACCTGGACACGGGGCGACGTTGTTGATAATCATGTATATATGACTGTTTTGCTAGCGGACGGCGTTAGAATCGTGAACTTGAGGTTGCGGGCCAGTTGGGGTGTCCCATGAAGGGAACGCGTGCACACGCAGCCTTGTGAAGACGGAGGGGCAACGCGCGCGCGCAGCTTTGTGAAGACGGAGGGGGAACGCGCGGGGAAAGAAGGGGAGCTGGACCCTTGATTCAGCTGTGGTCGAGGACGGACATTCAGGCATAGTATTTTTGCCCTTTACAGCCTTCTTATCGAGGCTCTTGAGTGGCCTGCCCCCCGCGGAGTTAGTCCTCGCGCTCCGCGCTCGAACTAACACAGCGCTGGGGACAGGCCACTTGATCAAGACTGTAAGGGATTGTCATACTAGCCCTATAGGTAGATGATAGTTGGCCTGTCTAGCACTTTCTAAGTTTGGGCTACTTTCGTCCACCGTGTCCGGCTCAAGTCTGGCTTTGCAATTGAGTCTCCCTGTAAGTAGCTATCGACCGAATGCTTTTAC
>NDFF03000017.1:0-96692 GCA_002150815.3 Grammothele lineata
ATTCGGATTGTCCACATCGTACACGGGGTGTCGAGCACTATCCTAGACGCAGCGTACAGCTACGCTACCCACCTGAGGGCGTGTAGGCGGACTGTGGGTCGCTGGTAGAGGCTAGTAAAGACTCTGTAGATTGTGTACGCGTAGCTAGTCCTTATATACATGTGCGAGACCCATATGACATCATACACGAGAGAATGCGAGAGAACGACATAGAAGAAAGTATGTACATACACGAGGCGGCGCACCGCAGGCTTACTGATGCGGTGCGGCGTTGAGTAGAGGAAGCACGAGCCGAGGCTCGTGACCGCGTCGAGGCCCGTGACCGCGTAAGCGCTCATGGGCGAATATCTATTCGACACGGGGTAGTACAGAGGTTAGACATACGTGAGCGCAGTTGATTCTACCATAACTGATATATAAAATCGGTCTGGGACAATCACCCAATGGCATTCACTGAAGACAACACTTGCAGCGGCACCGAAGGCCTAGTATCGATGCCACGGGTAAGCAGTCGGCCTTCCAAATACGGTGGCGTGCGCAACGTCAACTTCAACGCTTGAAACTGGAATCCACGTCCTACCAATCTCGTAGAATAGCTAGGATAACTTACATGTCTGCGAGAATGCACTAAACGTCAAGTCCCATTGAATCTACTCGAGGCCGAGTGAGACTGATGCCAGTCGATTCCGAGTCTGGAAGCTGGTGGTCAATGAATGCTGCTGACAGTAGTTCACTCACATCAACGAACTTCGGTGAATTTTGCAGTCTGCGATTGAAATACGCCGTATGGAGACGGCCTTCAGTGAAGAGCAGTGAGTCTCACGGAGCACCAACTAAGGCCGATGAACCTCACAGAGTGTCGATGAAGTGTTTCGAGCAGCAATGAAAGCTATCAAACTCCGATGAGACAGTATTGAACTCCGCTGATACTTGGTGGAATGCGGTGAACTTGCAAGCGCCCGGCATACTACTGGTCGTACCTGAATGGCAGATGATGAACTGCGCATCGCAGCCGTACATCGATGGTCGGACATAGTAGCAGCGCGCCTACAGTGTGCTCATTCGCCGTTTCGTCGACGCCGTCATAACAAACTTTGTGCCCGCTTTGAACCTTCTGCATATCAACTCCGTCACCCATTGAGAGACAAAATACTAGAACGCGTTCCGAAATCAGCTCTAAGGTCTGTCAAAAAGACGTAGAAAGTATACCTTTGGTGATAATTCAACGTGTGCTCCGATACAAGACGATCTTGCAATGGAAGTAAACGCCGAAGCTGTAGTAGGGCGTGGACTGCGGAACAACATGCAGGTGCCCCATCTGCGCGCCCCGATGAGCGGAGAATGACTCGAATCGATATGAGGCGTAGGTTGCGGCGATAGCGTTGGCTAGAATGCGATAGACTTCATGCCCGGCAGCGGTGACGACCACCTAGGCAGTCCTAATTGAAGAGACGGAACGACCACCGAACATACCCAGCAAAATACTTCCACAACTCTCCCTTCCGCGCGTGCTGCGTACCCACACCGTACGCGGACAATTCACGAGAACGAGGACGAAGTGCCCAATCTTCCAGGAATGGAGTTGGGAAACGTTGGGTAGTCCCATGTAATGATATACGCTCACCATTACCTTAGCCATATGTGTACCGATGTCATTGATTCCCACCATTCATAGTCTCTGCCCAGCCTTTCTTGTACTCGTTCGACTAGCGCATCTGCGCGATGTGGATGGGGTGCGGTGTCAGAAAATCGAGACTCGCATAGGTCGGAAGAGTTTGACGACGTTCTCAACGAGCGTATCAGCGAGTTTTTCATGGTCATGCTTCAGAGACGGATGGAAAGAATGCGATTGAAATTGCATCGAGGCCGCGAACGGGGAACAGGGACAGTCCGGGAGAGAAGGGATAGGTCAGCGCGCCAAAGGTCGAAAAGCGCTCTTGACCAATATGTAGCATCCTTCTCACGACTACAAGTCCGCATTACCAGCATGAAGCTTCATCAAAGCGTCTGAAATTGGAAGCTTGAAATCGTCCTGGGTACTTACTATTTGATTTCTTCGTATCCGTCATCAGTGCCAGATGTGACCTATGCTCAGGGTCATTGACAAAACCTAACGCAATGGCAATTAACCTTCCGTTCCCCTGTCGTACATCATTAATAAAAGTAAGTTCCACCCGTCCCAAACTTTTCTTCAGACGTCATCCCAATCCCAGTTATCCAGTAGTTCTTGGCCACGCGTCGCGACGAACTCCCCATAGAGGTCTTCGATCTGACGCATCTGCGCAGCGCTCGCACGGCTAGAGCAGAGGCGTATAGTACCAAATGGGCTGGGTAACTCAACGACATAACCGCGGCCAGCGGCAGTGTCCCCATCCGAAGCTGCGCCTCGCGGTCCTTGTGCGCGAATCGTTGGGGCCGTCGACGCCGATCCCGAGTCTCCCATTTCCCCGCCAATATTCTGCTGATCTTCCGCAGCGACTGCGCTCCCCTTCACGTTTGCCTTTGGCTTACACGCTGTCGAGTGTTGCGCCCAGTCCTGCAACGCACCCCCGGGCCCAAGGTGAGTATAACTACTTGTAGGTTCCACTGGCATCGAACAGCGGTCACTCACCTTTCGCTGGCAAGCTTTGCTGCAGTAACGAGGCTTCAACTCCTCCGGGCATGAACCCCCGCACCTCCTCAGCGTACTCCGCCGCTGCCCCTGGATGTTGCAGCCCTCAGCAGCGCAGATGTACGCTTCAGGTTCCTGCTCGAACTTCTCCGAGCGACGGGTGTCCTGCGCGTACCAGTCCCTCCCCATTGCATCCACCGCGGCGAATATCGCCGGGTAGTCCTGACGTAGCCCAGCTTCGGCTTCTCCTGCGACATTCTTCGCCGTGATTCCGATGGTCAGAACCGAGAGGCTGCACAAGCTGAGCTCAGCCGCACGATTGGCGAGGAGCACGGCGGCCGCAAGGTCCAGATTACGAGCACCCCACGCCTCCGCGAGCCCGTTCCCAAGATGTGAGGCGGCAAACTCATGCGCAGTTCGTGACCCTTGGCCTCCGCCTCCGCCTTTGGAATACAGGTAGTAGACCCTGGCACATCCGGCGTAAGCTCGCGCTTGGACCATAAGACGCTCATTTGAAGAATGTGCTTGGGCGACGAGAGAGGCCGTACGGAACATGGTTATTGCTCTCTCGAAGTCGGGGGCGGGTGTTCCGGATCCACACCCAGTGAAACAGCTGAAGCGAAAGAATACACCGTCAGGATATCGCTACGGGGACACATATACTCGATGGGCTCGAATAGAAGAGAGGGAGGACGTCGAGCAAGGATATCGATATTACTTGTGCCACGTACCGCAAGCCCATTTCCACCATCGCTCCAGGATCTTCGCGACGGATCCCGACCTGGAGCTGCTCTGGTGAGACGTTCGCGATGTACTCAGAACACTCCTTCGCAAACTCCGTGTAGTCTGGCCTTTTGGAGAAGGGGAACCAGATCGAGATCTTCTCCATTGCATACTCATCCATGTTCGCAAACCGCCGACTGTTGTCGTCGTCGAGGGGAGGGAACATCTCCATGTGAAGGACAATGCCTGTTGTATCCATGCTAATGCGATGCTTATTAGAAACACAAGTGGATAGTAGTATGATGTGGACGTACATGGAATCAATGGAAACAACGGAGAGCCAGGAGGTAGCAAGGCTGTCAAGCCTGAGATGCAGTCGAGGTCAAGGTGAAGGGGAATCGCAAAATTGTGCTGTCGACGCAGGAGCACGCGATCAGAGTCATGTGGAATATTTCCTATTTTGAACTTTCATTGATGGGTCCGGACGGACGATAGCAGGGTCCAGGATTTCTGTCCGACCGGACGGATAGCACGGTCCACGATTTCCGTTCGACCGGACCAACCACCCAGGCGTAATATAGGCGCCCATCCGGGGCGAACTGGGAGTCTCGAATACTGTCACGTCGGCTTAATTTTACTGGTTCTTTATACCGTAGAAGATAAGTGGATAAACGGTTAGGAAGACTCTGGGGCATTCAAGGGACCCCAGAAGGTTTTATAACGCAGTTTCACGGCTCGAATTCGGAATCGAAGCAACCGCCGCCGGGGCCCCATTCGCCTTCAAGCAACTTGTACTACGTACCATATCCATTGCCAGCATCAACTTGGAATCTCCAAAGGAGAACTATATTCTCAGATTGGTGAGCGTTTCCGTAATTCTTTGTCTCGCTATGTCCTGCGTGATCGCTAAAGGCGCGTCTTCATCGAGGACACGCCGAAGTACCTGCCGGACTGTCGCATGACGGTCCCGCAGCTACGCGACCTTCGATTCGACGTCCTCTTCTGTCCGAGAATCGCCCCCAAGTATCTGCGAGGTGTGACACATTACTTCAAGCTTGTAAAATCTCAGACATTGTCAAAGTTTTGAGCTCCTAAGATCTGAAGCTCGAAATCACCCCAACTTCTGTACGGGATCCGACACCCGGGCCCTCGCTAATCCTTTAAAGCAGAGAACACAGTGACATTACAATTACGCTCGCTTCCGCTACTTCCGCACGCCATAAACAGAGAGTAAGTACCCCACTCAATCCCTTCTATTCATCTGCCCTGCGATACTAATTCATCTAGCAGTTCTTGATGATTGCGTGTAGCGCTAGCGACGAAGTCCTCGCAGATATTCTCGAACTTGCGCATCTGCACGGGGGTGGCACTGCTGGCGGAGAGACGCATGGTAATACCCCCAAGCCCTGGTAGCTCGAGGAGATAATTGCGTCCGGGAGTCTCATCTGCGGCGTCAGTGGACCCCTCCTGTGAGCGAATCGCTACGGCCGACGTCGATCCCTTGGCGTCGTTCCTGTCGCCTGGAATATCCTGCTGGCTATCCGCGGCGGTATCGCTTCGCTTCACGTTCGCTCTGGGTTTGCACACTGCTGAATGCCGTTTCCAGTCCTGCAAAGCGACCCCGAGGTGAGCACGACTGCTTGTAGGCGCCATCCAATAGCAACGACTCACCTTCCTCTGGCAAGCCTTGCTGCAATAGTGCGGCTTCAACGCCTCCGGGCATGTGCCGCCGCACCTCCTCAGCGAACCCTTCCGTAGCCCCTGGATGTTGCAGTATTCGGCAGCGCAGATGTACGCGGTGGGCTCCTGGTCGACCTTCTCCGTGCGACGCACTTGCCGCGCGTACCACTCTTTCCCCGTCGATTCCACTGCATCGAACAGCTCAGGGTACTCCCGACGAAACAGGGGAAGGTTCTCCCCTCCAAAATTCTTCACCGCGTTCCCCAGGACCAGAATGGAAGCGCTGCACAAGCCGAGCTGGGCTGCGCGATTCGCGAACATCAGCGCTCCCGTGACGTCCAGCAGACCGATGTCCAGCAGAGCCCTCGCGAGCTCGCCTGCGAGGTGTGCAGCGACGAACTCCTGCGTTGTCGGCGATCCTCGTCCCCCGCCTGCGCCGCTGGCATACAGGCAATAGACTCTGGCGGTTCCAGCACAAGCACGCGCCCGAGTCAATAGGCGTTCACCGGGAACGTTCTCTCGAGGAACGAGCGGAGAGACTAGTGCGAACATGGCTAGCGCTTTCTCCAAGTCGGGGGTTGGTCTTCCGGATCTACAACCGACGAGATAGCTGCAAGGGAAAAGGTATGTGGTCAGTGCGTTGGTACGGCGATATGTACGAAACATGAGCCCCGCGAGCCAACAGGGACGAGGAACTAACAAGGAGATATTACGCATGTACGCACCGCAAGCCCATTTCCACCGTTGCTTCACGATCCCCGCGAGAGATCTGGAGCAGAAGCTGTTCGGGCGGGACATTCGCGATATACTCGGAACACTTGATGGAAAACTCTTTGTAGTCCGGCCTTTTGGTGAAGGAAAACCAGAGCGACATCTTCTCCATCACGTACTCATTCAGGTTCGGGAAACGTCTACTGTTTTCATCGTCGAGGGGAGGGAACAACTCTATGGTTGCGATCATGCCTCCCAAGAGTCTCGTACCCATGTTGGAGCGACTTGAACGCCTCTGAGCACATCGCTATGACGTAGGTAATATAGCATGGACGTACGTGGGATTAGACAATTGACGCGCAACCAGTAAGCGCGGCCGAGCCTGACGTGCAGAAGTAAAGAGAGAAATACAGACTGTGCAAGTTGCGGCTTGCGGCCAGCATGGCTACAATTCGAGCCACGTGGCGGGTTTCCTATTTTGAATGTTTGTTGATCGCTTCGAGTGGATGGGAGACTTGTCGGAGTGGCGGGCCAAGAGTACTGGCAAGTCCGCCGCTTCAGGTGGACATTCAGTTTTAAATCGACCGCTGTACTACGACGCAGACGAAACTATGGATTCGAGTTACCATGGAGAAGTGAGACAGAGCTGAATCCTCAGCAAGTTCTCAGCACTCAGGAGGCGACTTGACGCGACTCCATCGCTGGGAACCGTGTGCCCCGCACGACCGGGACGTGCCTGCGCAGTTCCTCCAGTAGAAGCCGCTCTTGGAGCGCGAGGCCGACGAGGTTGTCTTAGACTCAGATACGTTGCTGCCTGCTAAGCTGAGAGTATCTTGGAGCGAGATGATGGCATAGTTGAGGCGGGCGGAGGAAATGTTATAGCAGAAAGGACGGTGGCCTATGAAGAGAACTACTACGATCTCACTCGTCAAACACTAGGAGCGATTTGAAGGCAGAATAGCGATGCATTCGGAGATGAAAAGGTATAGCGTGTACAACAGTTTCTGAGCGCCGAGGGGAAGGAGTAGGACGAAACACAGACTTCGGGCACATCAATATGGACACTCCACCTCGATACTCTCAAACACAGCGCTCATCCGTCCCGGGATGTCGTTCCAGTTAATGGGCCCACGCGCCCACTCGGAGGTACCTGCTGGTGTACTTGCGTCCCAGATGCCGAACTGCAGGCGAGCGGGGTGAGAGGGATAGTGCAGCGCGCCGTGTTTCTTCGTTTCATCTGTGGGACCCATAGATGAAGCTCGTGCGAGATTCGACTCACTACGACAGACTCACCTTTGTGAAGGGTCCTAACCGCCGCTCCGTCGAGGCTCCAGACGATGCGTTCGGGGCTCCAGTCGATAGAGTATGAATGCATAGTGTTGACCGAGTTCTGGCCGTGTGGATAGGTTTGTACCGAGCTCAAGGTACTATAGAGCGGTTGGTTCTCGTGGGGAGCGGGGGCGAAGACGTTGGTTTGCCAGTGCTTGGGATCTCCACCGACGAGCTCGATGTCAATCTCATCGCTTTCCGGAGCTGCGCACGGGCAATTCAGACTTGGCGAGCTCTGAAACTCGATGGCATGCGAACATACCTATGAGAATGGCCGCAGTGACTGCTCCTGCAACCTCCGGTGCCGAAAACGTATACGTGATTTTCCCATACAGTACAAGGAACGTGGAGTTGAACGTGGACCCTTCGGCGACTTTGTCGTTGATGTTGCCTTTGGTGGTGATCTTTCCTAATGGCTTGTCAAGGAAAAGGCGGAGTCCGTCTGAGCCCATTGCATACGACGCCGGAGAGTCCAAGGGAGTCCAGAGCCGTCCAAGAGATGCCGCAGAAGAAAACACAGTCCGCATGGGTTGACAGTGTGCCTGAGAGCGCACAGAGAGATCGCCGCCAGACCGAGCGTGCTCAAGAGTCGCCGCAGCTGTTGTTGGCAGAAGTCCGCCCGCAACAAGAACCAAGAGAATGACAGACTTGAAGAGAAGCTGCATGAGGGAGACCTGGATAGAGTAGTATGATGCACTAGAACCTGCTGAAAAGGGACCAGGTGGATGAGTGTGTCGCAGGCAAGAGTAAGGGTTCAAGCAGGGTGCGCTGTTGCATGCCAGAGTCACTGAGAGGGTGTTGAAATTGAATATCTCGTGAATTTCGCGGTCCCGTGACGTCGACTCTCACGATGAGATGCGCCGAGGCAAGCGATGCCACTCCCCAGCTCTCAGTCCTCTTCAAGTCCTCTGCCGCCGCCTTTCCTCAGCATTCCTCACTCAGCCATGCAGCACTCGTCTTCTTCCAGGTCTCCCTCGCCCTCAAGTTCCCCGTCTCTGGCCCCAGTCGACTCGTCCCCGCCCTCCTCACCCTCCTTCACGGCTATCAAAACACCCCCCGCGTCTCCGGGCGCACAAGACCCCTTTGCTGGCTCATCCAAGTCCGTTAAGCAACCTCGCATCTATGAACGACACGGCCCAAAGAAGTCCCTCAGCGGCCTTGACGCGTTTTCCGCCCATGTCGCATGCACACGACCAGGGCTCGACGACGTGACCCCGACACGTCCCTCACGCGTCGTCGACCCGTTCTCTGGCTCAGCGAAGCGGCACTGGCGTCCGCCGGCGTACGAGAAGAAGGAACGCGCTTGCGGGGAGGATGCAACCCCCACGACCTCAAGCACCCCTTCGCCCCCGCTCCGCGCCCAACCTCTGTATCGCTATGTCTCTCCGACTCCCGCTCATCGTGTTACGATGGATTTAGAAGATCCCGACGACTTCACTCTTACCGACGACGAAGGCGATCCTTTTCCCTCAAAAGAGCAGCCTTCAAAAGTCAAGTCGGAACATGATCTGTGGGACGAGGCAATTACAGCGACAATCGACCAGCTGCACGGCATTATTGACTTAAGGTACGTGTTCCAGTTCTTAGAAAGGTGCAAACCGAAGTGGACGAGGTTGCGTCCTATGATATACCCTGCATACATAAAGACTGACAACGTCCGGCGTTACCAGCGGGACCAGCTTAGGTGGTCTCATTACCTACATCCCTCCGTCCATCGAAGAGCTTGCGATCCGCACCGTCCTCCCTCAACCAGCCAACCCGTCCAGCGTACCCTCATCTCCCATTCTCTCACCCGTCTTTCGTCCCGCAAGCCCCCCCGGTCTGTCATCTTCCCGACCATTCGCTCGTGCGACGACCGTCGCTGCTCCCGCGTTCAACCATGCCTTTTTCCAAAGCAAGGATGGCGAGCGACTTCGTGGTACCCCAGCCGCTCGTGCTGCGTCGCTCCAGGAGGTCGCACAACAGTCGGGCAGCCGGCTGCGAAGGCGCGAACTGCATATGTATCTCGCCAACAACTCGATTTCTTCCCTCCCACCCGAACTCTTTCGTGTCACAACTCTGACAGTTCTTAGCCTGCGTGAGTACTCTCAGGGCACACTAGCATTTTACTCACATTTCTAATGCGACGATCCAGGTTCTAACGCCATAACCTCCATCCCGCCTCAGATCTCCCAGCTGACCTCTCTCCAAGAGTTTAACATCGCGCTGAACAAGCTACGATGGCTTCCCGCCGAAATGCTCAACATGCGCCTCAACAAACTCAACGTCTCCGGCAACCCATGGCTTGCCCCTCCCCCTCTCCCCCCAAACGCGCCCCCGAGCGCGAAGCCCACCTCCAACACGCTCGTCCGGTTCACCATCCCCCCACTCTCCGAGCTTTGCCTCCGCACCCTCCTCCGCCACCCCACCTCCTCTGGCCCCCCTCTACAAACACCAGAACCTACCGCGAACCCAGAGAGCGCTCATCCCCAGCAAACGCTCCTCGAAACGCACTATGACCTCCCCATCACCGACGAAGCCGCGCTGAGCCCCGCGCTCCTCGCGCTCCTCCGCACCTGCGTACCCGCGGCGGTCGCGCGCCCCGCTGAGGACCGGCTGCGTACGAAGCGTTTGCGCGGGGAGGCCGCGGGGGAGGGAGAGGGCGCGCCCTCTCAACGCACCATGGCTAACAACGAAGACGTCTTCGGCTCCGCCCGGGGACCCCCGCGCGCTCCCCATACCCACGACCCTAACCATTTCCACGACCCCGGCCCCGAGGAGCCCACTGGGATCAGCGTGTGCGCGTCCCCCGTACATATCGACTCCGACCATCCTGGCGGCGCGTCATTGCCGCCGCCAACATCAACATCGACGGGGATGCGCGCACGATGGCGCGGCGCGCGCGAGCCAGCGTTCGTGCGCGCGGCGGAGGAGCGGTTCACGTGGGAGGCTGTCGTCGCCGGGGTGCGCGTCGCGGGCGAGGGCGGTGCGACTGCGGGGGCGACGGGCGTGCCTGTGCGGTGGCGCGGGTGCGAGCGGGGGTGTTTGGCGTTCCTCGACCCGCCGGTTCCTCCGAGCGCGGGCGCAGCGGGGTCTTCTGAGGAAGAGGCGGGAGAGGCGGGAGGGGACGGGCAAACGCCAGGAGGCGTTGGGGAGGTGGTGCTTGACTTGGAGGGAGGCGGGGACGACGATGTGGAGATGGAAGACTTGGGCGTGCAGGGCAGTCTTGCGGACCCCGCGGATTTCGAGGAGGCGTTCTAGCGGTATGCGTGAAGTGAGGTCCGTGCGAGCGGTCCTCGAAGTTCGAATCACATATGGTGCAGCGCAACTATGTAATCATCATGTACTCGTCTCATTTACACATTAGCATCTGTACAGTACAAGGTACCAACAGCAACATTACTTCCTTAAAGTCCGAACCGAACAGCGTCATTATTAGCATGCATCAGCAAAGTCCCCAAGGTCCCTCACGCGCACGTCGACGTCGCGTTCGCCGCAGCACTCGACACTGTCGCGGCGCTCGCAGTCGCGTTCGACGTCGAGCTCGAGCCCCACACGCTCTCCAGTGCGCGCACCTCCACGCTCACCACCGCGTCCTCCGGCACGCCGTCCGTCGCGAGCTCGAACACCGTCAGCGGCTCCGCGGGGTAGAACACCGTCGTGGCGCTGTACGCGCCGCCGTTGACGAAGACCTCCAGCATGCTCCGGTCGAACACGCCCTCAATCGACCACGAGCCGTCTTCGCGCGCGACGATCGACGTAGAGACCTTGTCCGTAAAGAAGATGTTGTCAAACCCGGTCGTCTTCCCGCGGTCGAGCCAGACAAACCCGCTCGTGAACCCCCCAGAGACGCGCTCAGATAGAGTAGTAAGAGAAGAGAGCGTGAAGTTGAGCGCGCCAGTCGTAGAAGAGACGTTCGCGCGGAAGACGAACGTGCTGTTCTCCACGCTCCCAAGGTCCACGCGGACCGTACCGTTGCCCAGGCTCGCGTTCGCCGCGAGCACCGCGCCCGAGACGCTCGCGAGCCCCCCGGCGGGGCGCGAGATGAGGTCCCATCCGCCCACGGCGGCGTTCGGGGAGAGGTGCACCGCGCGCGGGAGGCCCATCGCGCTGCGCCAGCCCTCGGACGCAGTAGGCACCGTCTGCGCGTATTGCCAGTTCCCGGCCCAGGGTATGAAGAGCGCGTCCTCGTCCTCCGGGGTGCCGTACACGAACTGCCCTGCGTAGTTGTCCTTCGCGAAGTCCGCGAAGCGCGCGGCCCCATCTAGGGGAACGAAGGTCGTGCCGTTGAAGGTTCCAGGGAAGTGCTGCGTCGCGGAGCCGCCGAGGGGCGCGCCGGGGTTGATGGAGACGAGGAGGAGGTAGGTGTCCGCGTACTCGGGGAGGAGGGCGCCGGAGGCGTCGCGCACGGGGATGAGAACGAGGTTCGGGCATTCGTATTGCACACCGAGGACGCCGGCGTGCGTGAAGTTGGAGGCGTGCGTCCAGGTGCGGAGGTCGGGCGAGGTGAAGAAGCCGATCGCCCATTCGGATGCGTACGAGACGGCCATGACCCATTTCTGGGTGGGCGCGTGCCAGATCACCTTGGGGTCGCGGAACTGGGATGAGCCGATGTCGAGCACGGGGTTGCCGGAGTAGGGCGTGAAAGTCTGGCCGTTGTCGAAGGAGTAGGCGATTTCCTGGGTTTGGGAGGTGGCGGAGTTGAGCGTGTAGATGGCGACGACGCCGTCGGACTGATTGGGGAAGAAGCCGGAGGTGTTGTTCACGTCGATGACGGCGGAGCCGGAGAAGACCTGGACGGAGGAGTTGGGAGGGGCGATGGCGATGGGCTGATTCGTCCAGTGGTAGAGGTCGGGGCTGGTGGCGTGTCCCCAATTTTGGTTGCCTGCGACGAGTTCGGTCGGGTTGTCTGTGATAGAAGGCATCAGCGCGTCATCGAGAGGCACGGAATGAAAAAGCCTACATTGGTAGTACAAGTGATATGTGCCGTTAGCGTCTTGATAGAGTCCGTTCGGGTCGTTCATGAAGTTCTGTACCAATGTCAGTCACATCTCCACGTAACGTTCAATAATTGCTTCTTACCGTAGGAGGAGAAAAGTGGATCTGTGGTCGTAGAGGCCCGGTGTAGTCCCCAGTCGGAACCGTCGTGTTCGCGGCCATGGTCTGCAGCGCGAGCGCGCAGAGAGGCGCGACGAGAGAGAGGCTTGAACGCTGCTTCATGGTCTTCCGAGTGAGAATGAAGTGGGAAGAGGCGAAGGGGCAGGGCCGCATCCCGACGATCACGACCCATCTTTATACTCGCGCCCCTCTCGCCCGCGAGGTGAGCGCTGAGTGGATGACTTTCCGTAAGAATCTACGGGTCTACGGACGCAGACGGAGTCTGAAACCCGCCTAAGCGAGGGTAAGCGAGGGCCATGGATCTTGGGCGTCTGATGAGGTGCCGGATTCTCCGGGAACCTGCACGTGACATTGAGAGATTATGTGAGCCCCCAATTTGGAGGTTGAAATGATGGTGGCGGAGTTTGTCGTGATGGGGGTTGCCTTTCCAGTCGCGGCGAGCTCTAAGCGAGGCTAAGCGAGGCCTCTGCGGTCGTCTGCGAGTTTAGAAAGGGGGGTCGACCCCCCTCTCTAGATTTTGGCATCTACGGACGCTCTAAGCGAGCTGAGATTCGTCGGAGTCTGTATCCGCCCCCGGCATCCCCTCCGAACCCTCCCATCAGCATCTCGATCCGTCCGTAGACCCGTAGATTCCTTACGGAAAGTCATCCATTGCCAAACCGGGGCGGTTGCTCTTTTGTGATAAGCGCCCGAACTCATTGATTTTCAACTTCCCGCGACGTCATCGCAGTCATGATGGCCTTGAAAGTGCTGCCAAGCGCTCCGTCGTTCGTTCTTGCTTTGTCCTCGTTGGATCGACTGTGAAGAAATAGGCATGCATGTATACTCATACTTGCCTAGCTCTCAGCCAAGTATCCAACAGCGCTGTCATCTGTGACCATCAAATTCGGCTGGGTTTCCGACTGTATCCCTTCCTTGCTTATCTCTGCGAATGCAACACGGACTTTAGACACCCGGTGCTAAACTTTTCCGCTATCAAACAAGAGGAGTGGTACGTTATGTCGTTACGGCATCTCTCCGTTTATCCGCCAGCCACAGTCGTAGAGCGCGGCGTCCGCCTTGTCCGTCTAATAGTACGTCTACATTCCTCTGCGAAGCTATCGTACAACAATGATCCTCCAGGTACACATGAATTTGTCCCAATGTGCCAAACTGAGACGGCAGCAAGGTTTACGGCATCGTTGAGGAACGTCCGACTCGTCCGAGGCGTTCCTCAGTCGCCCTTTTTCCAACCCGATCGACGAATGTAATCACGTCCCGCTGCGTCGGCGGCCTTGATGGCTCCGAAGACGATCTCCGTATCAATTACCCTGTCGAGGTTCCAGATCGTCTCGCCCGGCGCGCAGGCGAGCTCGGCGACGCGCCGGAGTTCGTCGTCCTTGACCTCAGGGATGCCGAGCAGCTCGAAGGTGACGGGCAGATCGACGGAGAGCATGAACGCGATGTATCGGTCGAGCTGGGCGGTCGGGGCTCCGTCGAGGACGAGCTGGCAGACGATGCCGAAGGCGACTGGAGAAATGGTGTGAGCATCTGAGTCTCCGCTGTATCGGTGGGGATGTACCTTTCTCTCCGTGCATGAGCGAATGCAGGTGTTCTATCGCCGTCATCCCGTTGTGGATCTACGTTCAACCATTCAGCGTCGGGCCATTACCACCGACGCAAATCGTGTACTCACCGCATGCGCTGCCGCGAGCCCGCCCGACTCGAAGCCCAAACCCGACAGGAGCGTGTTCGCCTCGACGACAGCCTCGAGCGCAGGCGTGACGACGTGCGCCTTGTTAGCCTCGTACGCTTGCCGCCCATACTTGAACAAGATCTCCTCGCACTTCTCGCAGATCGCGGCAGAGACCGCCGTGGGCAGCCCGCCCCCAAAGTTGAGGCTGTTCCCGCACTGGCGCGCCTCGACGTGCGTCGCGAGCGCGTCGCCCATGCCCGCGGCGAGGAAACGCGCGGGGGCGCGCGCGACGACGGTCGTGTCCACAAGCACGATCGCCGGGTTCTTTGCGAAGAAGGTGTAGCAGTCGAACTCGCCCGTCGGCCGGTAGAGCACCGAGAGCGCGGAGCAGGGCGCGTCCGTCGACGCGGTCGTGGGCATCACTGCGACCTGCGCCTTCAGCGAGTCCGCGACAGTCTTGGCGGTGTCGATGGTCTTGCCGCCCCCGAGCGCGAGCACGAAGTCGACGCCGTTGGACTTGCCGAGGTCCGCGAGGCGGTCGACCTCCTCGCGTGAGGCCTCGCCGCCGAATTCCGCGCGGAGTACCTTGAAGGAAGCGCTCTCGAGCGCGGTTACGAGATCTTGCCCGGCTGCGTGCGATAGGGTATACGATTGGCGAACGATCTCCCGGATGCAGTGGACGAGATATTGGGGAAGGAGGTGTACTTACCGATCTTCCAGACGATATCATCGCAGATAAGCAGCGGCGCCTTGCCGAGCTGCGAGAGGTATCTCGCGGCGTTCTGGATCGCGTAGGGGCCCTGAATGTATTTGGAAGGGGATTGGAAGAGCCGCTCGGTGACTTTGTTGGCGTTGGGCATCTTCCGAGGAGTTTTGTGGTAGTAGAGGTCGTTCAAGAGGTCGAGGATGTTATGGAGCTCGACGGTGGTCCGACGGAGCTCATATACTTGGACACTGTCATCGTGCACATGATCATGGATGCCACTGGAATGTCAAGGACTTGGTGGATTCTCGGCCGCAGCGCGCCAGGCCCACCCAGGCTATTGAGGGCTTTGAGAAGCTCTTCCACGAAGTCCAAGCCCGCTCGCAGGTCGACCCAGCTATTTGTGCGCGCAGACAGAGTTGGAACTGTCGAAACTTTCGGATGTCTGGACCAGGCCGTGTCAGTAAAAGCGACCGTGTCCTCCATGGCTCGAACCCGAGCGGCCGAGGCCCCTTTCCGTCGCAGGACCGAGAAGAGCCTATCCGGGCCGCGAGACCGGCCCGCCTTCCCGAAAACACCTCGGCGCCGGCGATTGGCCAGCAAGGTCGAACGAGGGCCAGCGAAGACGAAAGAGTTGGTGGAAGCCACATCATGTGATTGACGACATACAGCATAGTACAGAGTTACGCTTTACGATACTCTAAACTTCAGGTTTACCTGCCGGAACTCGTCCAGGCCAGGGGATATTTGTTTGGACTCCCTCTTTCCACATTCGACTGCACCTACGCGAAAATTTCTTACCTACGCATCCTCGCTGTCACTCGTGTGCCGCCGCTCGTGCAACTGGCGACGCTTCGCCTCCGCCTGGTTGCGCTCAATGCCGCGCTGGACCTCCTTCTCCCAGTCCGTGCCAAGCCACACGACGCCATACTCGCTCAGGCCGACGATGAAGAGCGCAACGACTTGGCCTATGGGCGCATCGAATAAACCATAGTACAAGCGGACGACTAGGAAGGTGAATGACGTACCGATCCAGAGGCCCTGAAGACCGAGGTGAGTCTTCGAGTTGAAGGCGAGGGTGATACCCAGCGGTAGGGCGAGGACGTAGTATGCAATGAGGTTGAAGAACGCGCCTAGGTGTTGGCGACCTATCCCAGAGATTCATGAGATACCCTAAAAGGTTTGAGGCAACGCATATACTGACCCTGCCCACGAAGAACGCCTCCGCAGGACCCAGCCAGTCCATCTGCGATCTGTGTGGGGGCACGTGAGCGTCTTACGGAATGAGAAGCAAGAGGATGGCAGTACCTGGAAAGAAGCCACGAGGGGCATAACCTGACTCACGAGCTCCACGACGTCCGTGTCGTCGCTATACAGGTAGCCGAAGACCTAAAGATCCAGAGCGTAAGCGGGCGGAACCTGCCGGCTGCGCGTGGACAGTCTTACGTCCTTCGTGGCCATGAGGGCGGCCATGACGACAGCACCGACGATGACACTCAGCAGGGCAGAGGCGTGGCTAGCACGCTTGGCGGCCTCGGCCGATCGTGCGCCGATGAGGTTGCCGACCCGCGCGGAGGCCGCAACCCCGATGCCAAACGGGATCGTGTTCATGACTGGAGTTAGGCGGAGTTAGCGTATGCGTAGGCGGGAGAAGCTAACGGCCTACTTTGGTCGGTGGTCATGATCACGGACTGGGCAGCGAGCGGGAGGGATCCGAGGCGACCTGCCGCGAGGGCGACGATCTCGAAAGCAGCCCTAAAGAAATACGATGAACGACAAGAAGGTTAGTACATGGAAAGATACTCACCACTCTGTGCCGACCATGAGGATGCCCGGGATAGCGAGCTTCAGGAAGTATACGCAGCTCCCGATGTCGAGCACAGCAGCGGGTTGGAAGCCGGCCCACGTCCCGTTCCTTCGGTGCGTAGGCGACAGGTAGGTTAAGAGGACAATAAGGAAGAAGCATAGCCAGTATGTGATGGAGATCGCGAGAGGCGCCCCGAGGAGCCCAAGGGAGGTGTAGTGGACGAAGAAGATGTTGAGTCCGAGGTTAACGGGCGCAATAGCCACCAGAACGTAGGTAGAGAGTCGCATGATACCTGTGGAGGAAATTTACGCGTTAAAGACTATTGCCTAACTATGCATGCCGTAGCTAGCGTACGTACCTTGACATTGGAGATACTTCTTGAGGCTCTCGAAGCCTATATAGCCGGGAGCGCCGAGGATGAGAACGCGAAGTACGGCCTGGACGTCGGCGCTGAGACGAGCTTCTTGACCGAGAAGGAGCAGCGCAGGTTCGATGAACGCCCACAGAACGGCCATGGGGATAAATAGGAGCCAGAGGAGGAAGATGCAGCGCTGGAGGTGGATCGAGACGGAAGGACGGTCGCCGCCAGTGAACGCCTGAGAGCCGAGGGTGTCGAGCGCAGTCGTGCCGCCGAGGGCGACGCACCATCCTGGGGTGGAATACGTAGGAGCGGCTGAACTGGAAAAAGAAGGAGGCACTTGCCTAGGACCATGGCGAGCATGAAGGAGAATGCCGCGGCGGAGAGTTCATCAGGGCCGAGGCGCCCGGCGACGAGTACGGAGACCGTCTGGATCGAGTTTTGGAGAACATACGAGAGGATTACTGCACAAGGAACGGAATGAGACGCAGTAGACAACACGAGAGCGACGATCTGGGACGCACCTGGGATGGAGTCGACGAGGAGAGAGAGGAAGAGGCGGCCGAGCGCTTGATGGTCGGCGTACAAAGTTGCAGGCGAGTCGGTTCGGGCGTCGGCCAATCCGGGGACGATCGTGTCTTCCGACTCCGGCGTCGACCGACGCGACGACGCCGACGCGCTCGACGACGCCGTCTGCGTCGTCGCCGCGCCGCCCAGCAGTGGCTGGCGCTCGTTCGGTTCGTTCGCAGCTACCATTGTGGAGAGTCTGAGTCTGGGGTGCTTCAGTGGGTCAACGCCTTGCCGCCGATAAGACCGCACCTCCTCTTCTACCTCCTCTCCAGACGCGTGTCTTGGCTCATGTATTTTTTCTCCACCAGCCCGCGTCCATCTCGGCCGGACGGAGTCATGTCCGTCTCCATTCCCGGCCGCTCAGTTCCTGCGACACGAGCCCCAACTTGCAGCCAGCGTTCCGGATACGACCCGCGCACGCCCCTTCGGTGGCGCATCGATCCCCCGGGGCCCGATCCTGGGACACCCTCGCGCACATCCACGACGCCTTCTCCATTCGGCAGATGCGGCCTGCGTCGTCTGAACACTTGCTCCTCCACGAGGCTGGCACTAGGCCCGTCTGGGATATACCGCACACACCGTGCCAGGTCAGGTTGACCACCCTCGCCGTAAGCGTGGCGGTGCTTCTGTTGTGTTCTATCCTCTGACGCAACCTCTCCTATCGTCAACACGCGCTCGGCACGCGACGGGCCCCGCAATCTTGGGTCCACAGAAATTGGGTCTGCCTTGGCTGCAACTTTTTGCCCGATTTTCCTGCCGATCGGAGAGCATTTATAGCCCACCTCACGCCGCTCCATTGACCCATCGCGACTCACAATCGCATCTCTACGTCGTACACGCTTTCCTCGAGTCATGAAGTTCCTCGCTCTCTCCGCCTTCCTCGCTGTCGTCGCCGTGGTCGTCCGTGCACACGACGACCATGACCACGACACGCAGATGCCCCTTGGCTACGTCAAGTACCCCTATCAGGCCCAGTACTATCCTGGCGACAACGAGGGTATGCCGGTCTCGCCTCCTTTCGCCCGCACCACGTTGACTTACCTTTTCGGCCTAGTCACCGCCGACTCGATCTTCTCCGGCATTACGACCTTCGCCAAGCTCCCATGGGTGCAGTGCCTGGGCAAGGACAGGAACGATGCGTTCGACATCGCCTTCATTGGCGCGCCCTTCGTACGTCACACACTTCGCTTTGGATTCAAGTGCTAACCTACGTCTTATGCAGGATACCGGCACCTCATACCGTCCCGGCGCCCGCTTCGGACCTGCGGGTATCCGTGCGGGCTCGCGTCGCCTGACCCTCTACGGCGGATACAACGTGCCTCTCGAGGTCAACCCCTTCCTGGCCGGCCTCAAGGTCGTCGACTGCGGTGATATCCCCGTCACGCCGTACGACAACAAGTTCGCTATCAAGCAGATCGAGGACGGCCACAAGGAGCTCCTCCACCGTCCGACCTTCTCGCCGCTCGGCAACGACACCCTCACTGGCAAGCCTCTTGTTCCTCTCTCGTCTGATGGCAAGCACCACCCTCGCATCATCACTCTCGGCGGCGACCACACCATCGTCCTTCCTCTGCTTCGGTCTATCTACAGTGCGTATGGGCAAATCTCTGTGATCCACTTCGACAGCCACCTCGACACCTGGAAGCCTTCGGTCTTCGGTGGTGCGCCGTCTGATCAGGCCGCTATCAACCACGGCACGTACTTCTACTGGGCGAGCCAGGAGGGTCTGATCAAGAACGGGTCGTCAATTGCAAGTATCGGTTTCTTTTCGCCTCGCCTTCCCCCTTCCTTTGTCCCGTCCGCGTGCCCTTCAGCGGCTCCCCCTTCCGGGAAAACTTGTGATCCTAGTTGATCTGGTTGTTTACAGCATGGGGCTATCCGCACCACGCTCTCCGGGCCAGCTGACTACGCGAATGACGACGAGTCGGGCTTCCAGCGCATCGAGGCCCGCGAAATTGACACCATCGGTACGTCTTCCCCGCCCGCTCATCTAACCCTCTTTCTCACGTCGGACATGCAGGCACGGATGGTATCATCAAAAAGATCCGTGAGACCGTAGGCGACAAGCCCGTCTACCTCTCCATCGATGTACGTCGCGCGTTTCAGCTCGTGGCTTCTTCGTATGCCGAGAAGACTGACCGCCGCCCCCTCTTTCCAGATTGACTCTATCGACCCTGCGTTCGCGCCGGCGACCGGCACGCCCGAGACCGGTGGCTGGTCTACGCGCGAGCTGCGGACGATTCTTCGCGGCCTCGACGGCCTGCACATCGTCTCTGCCGACATCGTCGAGGTCGCGCCCGCGTACGACACCAACGCGGAGCTGACGACCATGGCAGCCGCGGACGTAAGTGCCACTCCGCCCGTCCTCCGCCCGCCACGCGCTGACCCGGTCCGTGCAGGTGCTGTATGAGGTCCTGAGCGTCATGGCGAAGACCCCCTTAGGTAAGGTTGCGGCGTAGGCCCGTTCCTGGGCTTACGGCAGCGCGCCCCGCGCGGGCGGTCGCGTTTCGGAGTGTGCTGTGTGCGGCGTGTGTGCCAATCTTGTGTGTTTTGGGTGTGAGAGAGTAGCGTGTAGTTACGAGAGTTACGACATAGTCTCGAGAAGCAATGAATCCCGCAACGTTGAGCCGACTTCTCCAGCGCGTGCCCGGGCCTCATGGCCCCACACGTCTGAGACAACCTCCTAAGGGGGCATGCTGAACTTGCGACCCGACGTGGCGGCCAAGACGCGGGGTTGCGTGTGTGAACCCGAATGAGAGCTTGTGAGAGATCAGAGTTTGGCATGGGAGGTAGGAAGGGCGCATGTTCAGGAAGCTAACGAACTGTGGCCGCACCAAGCGAGGCTTCCCACGGCTCCTTTCTTAGTGAACTTCCTAATCAGTGCTCGCACCGTCAAGTACGTACGCGATGCTGCGGCATTGCGCTGCCCATACGCGTCCAAACAAAGTCACCTCCGATCGCCCTTCGTCCTGGTCCTCGTTCATCGCCTGCCTTCGTCAACCCCGCATCTGATTATATGGTCCGTAGACTCATATTGGACGTCACCACGGCTCTTAGCCCCACTTTCGTACGTGAATGGATACAAAACGCGATCTTGCGTCTCCCGCCGCACCGGCCTCGAGGCCGATATCTCAAGCGGGCTCCATTCGACGAAGGTACCGTGGCTCTCGCGGACAAAATGATGAAACGCGGATCTCTCTGCACGTACATTTTGTTATTCATCCGCGAGCATAGATATCCCGGCCTTCGGCCCCGCAGCTTCCACTAACTGGAAGTGACGTCTGTTCTAGATGGCGGAGTCGTACGATTGAAATCGGTCTCCGTGGAATCTCTCGGAGACGAATTCATTCTTGATACCGACCCCGCGGTGCGGGTTTAAGATCCAGGGTCGAAAACCGCTGAGCATATGTCGCGACGTTTTCCGACATGTGTCTACCCCCCGTGGCCACACTCTCCCGCGCGTTCTCGCGGCTCATCGCGGGTGGCGGTTACGGCACGATGCCGTCTACCATTGGACGTACCCACTCCGTAGCTGGCGCTTCGACGGGATCGCGCGCTGACGTTCGCCGCTTGCTCAGGCTGCATTGGCAGGTTATCGTCATCAGCGTGGGCCCACTGCGGCCAACTCTATGCTCGCCCATGACTTTCCGGGGCGTTCGGAGGGGCCACGCCGCGCGCCACGGCCGCCTCGTGCGCGAGTCTGGGCTTCGGGACGGGCCATGGTGCAGGGGCGAGTTGATTGGCTTGCGAATCTGCCGCGCGGATGGGCTTGGGCTGACGGCATCGTTCTGGGTCGTAGCCCGGCCCTAGTAACCTGCGCTGTCGCTGAAGCCTGGAGTACGGCATATGTAGATGCGGCGGGAACGAGCGTGCCGTGTCTTGGTCGCATTGGCGCATAACGCAGTCGATTACCATCAAGCCCCCTTAACCCATTCCAGCTGATGGAGTACGTACCCCAGCCTTGCTCCCCGGAGGGTCCAAGAGGCTGCGCCCGCCCAGCCACACGTGCGGCACGCAAGCTCTCGTGATTCAACACGAGAGCCCCTATCGCTGCCCCGTCCCCACAGGCAGCCCATGCGCCCGACGGTGTCGTAAGGGCGAGAACCTTCGGGGCGCGGGCCGAGAGCGTCGTCCATCCGCTAGGCTGACCTCGGGATCGCACTCACAGCGATCGTCCCAACTTTCTCGCCGGAGGCCACGCTCCACCCCACGAGCCAGCGCGGCGTGGACGAGCTTGTGCAGGTTCGCGAGCTTTGAGGAAGGACGGAAGGCCCGGATGCACCCGGCTTTCCGGAAAATTCGTGCGCATGCGCTCACCCAGGGGCCCGAAGCGTGCCAGTCAATGTCGTGCACCTGGGGTCGCGCGGCCGCGGGCGCATGCCACCGGGAGTGCGGGCCATGAGGCGGCCACGAGTCGGTGTGCGCATGCGTCGTGGCGGGCTCGTGGCATTCCCGCCGCCGCCGATGTGGCTGCGCCTTCCCTCGCTCATCTCATCCGCCTACAGTGGACCGGAGTCCTTGAGGGCAGGGCGGGCAGGGCAGGGTCTTGGCCCGAATCGCGCCTTACGGCGTGCTGGAAGAGATTTTCGCCCTAATGATCGCTGACGTACGATCGTCGAGCTCGGGGCATGCGTGAGCGTAAGAACGCTGATGAATGAAGGCCATGAGGCTTCGGGACGCCTGCCGTCAGCGAACCTTGGACGTCTGGATGGCTCTCGGGTTCTCAGGCGACCACGCACGTGGCGCTGCTACTGTCTCTACCGTAAACGGGGTCTGCTTGCACGGTCAATAATGGAAGAGTAGTTAGATGAAAGGCGGTACGATGCTTGCGGTGACAGCTTGTAGAAGATGGTAAACAAGTTACTGATTGAGGACCGGAGCGAGGAGACTTGTCAGTTACCGGCGACAAGATTTGTAGTTCAATTTGAACAGACGAGTTCTTCAAACTCTCTTCTTCCGTCATCGTCGCCATAAGCTTTACGAAGCCGTTGCGGATCGTCCTACGAAGTCGCCCCGCTGATGCACGGCCTGCCGACGGAGCCCGACATTGTCTTTCCTTCATGACTCAGCTGGGACCTCTTAAGCTTTGAAAGTCTCGTCGTGGCGCGCGGCCGGTGGTACTGTAACCCACGTGTCGGCCCTAACTTAAAACCACTCTAGATGCTTGTGATCAGTAGCTCCGGTCAGTGCATACATGGAAAGGAAGGAGAGGGATTGTACGGCAGATTGTCGCGTTACTCAAAAACGATACTCGCCCTGTCAACTGCCAGCGTACACCGCCTTCAGCCTGAGCTTGATCGGGAAGTATCATCAATGGGCAGCGATGTCGATCACTCGGAACACCTGTGGAAAGTCGAAAGGATGATACATGCTGATGTTCACTGAAAGTCACTCACTTTCTCCGAAGAGTGGCCAGAAAGATGAAGATGGAATCGAAGCCTCGAAGGCGCTGTATAGTATTAGCAGACGGCGAAGACGAGGCGGTGATATCCACGCTGCTGGCATGGCTGGCGCGTTCGATTGCAGCGGACCTGCAGTGAGTCGGGCGTCACGGAGTCGGCGACAATCAATCGAGGTTCGGACATCATAAGCCACTCGTGTAAGTAGTACATATTGAATATGGCGTTGAGTCTTCTGTGCAGTCTGGGAGCGTCTAGACAAAGTTCGAACAGTGGCACGACATCTAGAGCAATGTCATTGCCTAGAAGTGATAGGAGATGGCGTCCTACGGATGAAGAAGGGGCAAGATGATGAGGAATGAAAGATGAAGGAAGATATGCTGTACACCTACCTCGACATTGGTCCCAGGCTTGTCTGCTTGTTGTGATGTCGTGGCCGGGCCGCCGAACACACCGGTCGGCAGCGTCTGAGCCACTGTGAGGTTTGGAAGTTTTGAGACGGGGAATCCTAGTATGTCGAGCGTGTCTTTCAAACAAGTATAGTATAGCTCTCTGTGACTGTTCGAGCCGACAGCAGTGAAGAGAATCATCAAAGGATCCGGAGAGCGAAAGAGACGGCCTCCAGCCGTCACGGCGCGGTTGCCACCAGTCGGGACTCGGGCGACGGCGGCAATGACGCACCGCCATGCACGTGACGTGCGATGGAGACTGGCGCGAAGTCCGGGGAAGGAGATGTCGAGGCGTAGTCGGTCGGCCTTGTCTTCCCTTGTCCCTCCTCCCCGCTTAATGTGCCCCCTCCTCCATTGATTTTGCGCCTATGGTCTCCCTCTGCGGTCCTGCAGGCTGCATTCCGGCCCAGAGGCGTCGCGTCCTTCCTCGCCAATCCCTCTCCATCAGCCCCGTGGCCACGTCCGCCTCAGATGCCGCCAATCCCAGCCAAAGTTTAGATAACTCAGCAGCCGCCGTGCGTCCTCTGTGCCTCGAACATGCGTTCCTGCTGACCCTGTCTGCAGACTGGTGCTCCAACAACGGCAGCAACCACGCCACCCTCGAGTCCGACCAACCGACAGGACCCGTCCGACACGGCGTCGGGTAATCCTCCAGACTCGACAGGAGACAGCGGCACCTCTGCGGACTCAACTGATGGCGCCTCCGCACCTCCCTCTTCGGACGGGCCTACATCGCAGGATACTGGCGGATCACAGGGACCGTACGTACTCTTTTGGCTCTCTAGGTTTCACTCGCTTCATTGGTTTCGTGCAGAACGTCCCCGCCTACGTCTCAACAGACTGACGGCCCAACTTCTGGTGTCACCTCTCCTCCTACATCTCCCCCGACGACTGGCCCCACCACCGGGCCCACATCCCCACCAACATCCGACCAGACAACGACAGGCCCGACTTCTGACCCTACCACTACATCCGATACCACCACCTCTGATACGACGACCACGTCCACCTCAACAACCACGACTTCTACATCAGCCTCGACAACGTCAACATCCACTACAACCCCTACCTCGACCTCAACGAGCACTACAGCAGCCGCACTAGCATCGGATGCCGCCTCTAATAGTACCTCCACAATTTCCGCCCAAACAACGATCACCTCCACTATAGCCACCGTCATTAATGGCACCCCTACGACTGTACGTCTTTCTACTTTTCAGTCGACATTTGTTGCCTATTCTCGTCTATTATCAGATCACCTCTGCCATCCCGACGACGCTCTCCAACGGGGATGTCGACTCCAACTCCTCTGCCAGCACTAAGCGTGACATCATCGCGGGAACCGTCGGTGGAGCAGCTTTTATCGTGTTGATCACCGCTCTCTTCCTCTTCTACCGTCGCCATCAGAACAAGAAGTCGTCCTTCTTCAAGGTCTTCCAACCCAAGCCTCGCGCCCGTCTGCTCGACGGCGAGGACATCGACGACTTCGACATGGGCCCTGCCACACGCTACCGCGACTACCCTGCCTCCGTCACCACCGGCCAGTCGCGCAACAACACCCCCGGACCCGGGGCATCGCCCATGTCGCGCTCGTTCCACGCGTCTTCTCCCTCTCTTGCGGGCATGCCCATGGATCCGCAGCGTACACCCACGCCCAACCGCGGCGGGATGCCACCCCCGGGCGCCGCACCGCCGCACCTGCTCGGCATGCGTGCCGAGACGGGCTCCATCTTCCGCGAGGCAGTCTGGCCGCCCCCGAGCGAGCATAGTGTGCTCGTCGACCCTATCACCAACGCCTCCAGTGCCGTCGACCTCAGTACTATCGTCGATGACGTCATGGGTCCTAGCAGTGCGGCCGCAGCCGCGGCTGCTGCAGCGCACGGGCTGCCACCTCCAGGGGCCGGGCCACTTCGCACGCGTGGAGGTGCAGGAGGGAGTACGTCGTCCCTTGTTGGAGAGGACCCGTTCGCGTCGCTATCAATGCTCTCGGCAGGGTCGCGCCCATCAACAGCGGCACACTCGCGCGAAACGAGCGAGACCCCACTCCTCCCTCCCCAAACCGTCGTCTTCGCCCCGCAAGCCGTACAGGCTGGCATGGCGCAGGACGCGCGGCGCCGTTCGAACCGCTCGAGCGTCGCGCCCGGCTCGCCGATGCCCCCGCCGGGGATCGGGCCGCTGTTCGTGACGAATATGGGCCCGCTGTCGCCCGCGTCCCCATCGCCGTCGACGACCTCGCCTGGGAGTCCCCCTGCGACGTTCGCGGCGCAGCAGGCGCTTGGGCAGCTGGGGTCGCCGGTGCAGACGTCGCCGGTGGAGGGGAAGCAGCCGAGGAATTGGCTGCAGAGGTCCCCGAAGAAGGTGGCGGGGGAGGTGAGGACGAGTGTGGATGAGGGTGGGGTGGACGTTACGGACGTGACGAGCTCGGGACATGGAGTCGGCGAGGCGATGTGAGTGAAGTTGAGCTCGAGTCCGGAGGTAGGTGAACGATGGAGGACGGATGGTTATATGGAGTATTTATACCGCACGCATGGATGCGGGTGGACTGAGAGGGATGGACGCGCATGCATTGGACCCTCGTAGGTTCAAAGGCGCGTGATCCGTACCCGCCTCATTGCGCACGCTGGACCACACTACACAACCCCTATCGCTCTTTGCACTCTGCTCTCGAACCATGCATGTTGCACGTTACGACCACTGACGACGATACAGTACCTAGTGTTCATTTACTGTAGTAGCAGCTACCTGTCCTTGCTTGCTTTCTTTTGGGTCTGGACGATCCTACGTGATACGCTGTCCGTGGATAGACGGTTTCCGGGCGGCGTACGCAGATGCTGGTGTTGAAGGGACACAGTTTCCGTATTTTTGTTGGAGTACCATACATGACTTGTCATACTGACATCCCATTTGACCGATGTTCAACGATCATTGACTGCAACAGCGTGGCAGAACAACAGGAGTGGAGTTTTCACTTTCTATATGCGTCGCAACTCGAGCCCCGAACGACAGGCGTTGAGTATACGCCACCAAGACCGGCAGGCACATCCGATCCGCCGGGCCGCCCGGACGTACCCCGCACCGAACACGGGCGCCTCCGCTACCCCAGAGCTCTCCACCGACCACCATGTTCCGTCCGATGCGCGCCCGCCTCCCGCTGCCCCGCCGCGCTGGCCCCCGCTGGCGAAGAGGCGTCGCGGGGACGGTGCCCAAGCTGCCTGAACACGCGCACGGGCACTTGCCTGCGAGCCAGAGCCCGATCACGTCGAGCTTGGATTTCTTCAATTCGGTTATGCAGGGCGGGAAGCAGATACCGACTTTTCGCGTTTTGGACGGCGCGGGGAAGCCTATTGAGGGCGCGGAGGTGCCTGAGGTGAGTGCGATATGTTGTATAAACGTACGTGAGGAACGAGGACCGACGAGTGAAGGTAGATCGACAAGGAGCTCGCGAGGAAGATGTCAGTGAGCGTGCCACCCCACGGTCCCACCCCCGGGGCCCTCGTGCATGTATGCGCGTGCTGACGGGGAAGGGGCGGCTCACCTAGATACGAGAACATGGTCCAGCTCCCGATCCTCGACGACATCCTCTACAACCTCCAGCGGCAAGGCAGGATTGTGTTTTATGTGAGCATCGCCCCTCCATCCCATCCCACGCCCCCGCTCATTCTCCCCCTCCCACCCCGCCGACGCCGACGCCCCCGAGCAGATGACCGCTGTGAGTAGCTACAGTACTACTCTGCTAGTGCGTCCGCGTCCGAGATCACCGACCCCGCCGCGCTTCTTTTGCTCGACTTTCCCGACGCTCCGCCGCTCGTCACGCTCGCGGTCGCGGCCGCGCGAGTAGTACGGCGAGGAGGCGGCCATTATTGGCTCGGCTGCCGCGCTCGCGCCTGACGACGAGTGAGTACACGCACACGAGATGCGTTTCCCACCTGGATCCTCTCTGTTTTCCCAGCGGAACTGACCGACGTGTGCAGGGTTCTCGGTAAGCCGACAATTTAGCGTTGCGCTTCTCGAGTTTCTCGAGGGCGTGCGCGGAAGGGGCGGGCTGACACGGACGCTGCTATGGCGCAGCGCAATACCGCGAGTCTGGGGTGTTGCTCTTCCGCGGCTTCGGGCTCGACAACATCATGAACCAGTGCTTCGGCACACACCTCGATCCGTGCGGTAAAGGCAAGCAGATGCCCGTCGTGAGTAGCAGCACTTTGCGCTCTTTGTGCGTGCGGTAAGCTCTAGGCAGTGACACGCGCTTCCATACGTGCTTTCTCGCAGCACTACGGCTCCAAGGAGCTGCACTATCATACGATTTCGTCCCCGCTGGCGACGCAGATACCGCAGGCGGCGGGCGTGGGCTACGCGCTCAAGCGCGACCCCGCGCGCAAGGGCAAGAACTGCGCCGTCGTCTACTTTGGCGACGGCGCCGCGTCCGAAGGCGACTTTCACGCCGGGATGCTTCTCGGTGAGTCTATCTACGCACATACGCTTCTTCGCGTCCGTTGCTGACAGGTCTTCCTCGAACGCGGACACGAACGCGAATCCGCACTGCGCGCGTGGCGGGGCCAGCGTCGACCATCCCCTCACCGACGCTGTTCATCGCGCGGAACAACGGGTTCGCGATCTCGACGCCGTCGTCGGAGCAGTACTATGGGGACGGGATCGCCGCGCGGGGCCCGGGCTACGGCGTTCACACCGTCCGTGTGGACGGCAACGACGTGCTCGCGGTGTACGCCGCCGTCAAGGAGGCGCGCCGGCGGTGCGTCGAGGAGGGCCGTGCCGTGCTCGTCGAGACGATGACGTACCGGTGCGTCGCTGTTTGCTTCCTGTGTTCGTGAGTTCTTTAGCTGATGCTCGGCGTTTGCCTGCGCTGCTGGGGCGGTGGCGTCGGAATGCGGTGGGGGTTTAGGGTGGGCCACCACTCGACTTCGGACGACTCGTTCGCGTACCGGCCGCGGAAGGAGGTGGAGGACAGGAAGCGGCTGGACAACCCGATCGTGCGCTTCCGGCTGTACCTGGAATCGAAGGGGTGGTGGACGAAGGAGGAGGAGGAGGCGCTCGGGAAGCGGCTGAAGGAGGAGGTCGTCGCGGCGTACAAGAAGGCGGAGGCGCTGCCGAAGCCGGAGTTGGGGGAGATGTTTACGGAGGTGTACGGGGGAGAGGAACCTTGGCATATCGTGAGTGGTTCATACAATACTGTGCCTTTGTGGCGGGGTGCATCCTGGTGCATCTCGTGATGGGTGATTGCTGACTGACGGGTGATGGTGATGCAGAAGGAGCAGCGGGAAGAGCTCAAGAGGTTAGTAAAGAAGTACGGCAGGACATGGGAGCCGTGGAAGGCGGAACTGAAGAAGCACAAAGGCGAAGGCGAGGAATGGATGGAGGAGTCGCGATAGGGCATATATCGGGACGAGGGTGGGAGGATTTGTGTATCATAGGACGATGTCTGGGTACGGATTGTACATTATTCAGTCAGTTTACAGGTACCGCAGAGGACGACGGGGGATGGAAGAGTTCCTGGGCCTGTCTCATATGGCGCCCTGGTGTTAGTCTTTTAGAACGAGTTAGAACGCGTCATGGGCAAGAAGACTGATTCTGTTCGTCTGGGCGACTAGTGTGGTTGTGGGGCAGGGGTTCTAGACGAGATATGTCTCGGGGCTTGTGCGCGGGTCGCACGGACATAATGAAAGGATCCACGGACCGAGTGTGGTGGCATGGCGACGGAGAGCAACGGGGCCCAAATGCGTCATGGCTGCCGGCGGCGGCGGTGGCGGGAGGTGCAGACGAGGCCCGGCCATCAGGGCGAGTGGCTGCGTCTGGGCTGGGCCTCAGGCTCTGGTGGGTGAGCAGAGAGAGGTTGTCGGGTGCGGGCGGGCGGGAGATGATATCAACGTGGCTGCGGCGGTCGGCAACGGAGGCTCCCACCGCGCTCGGCTCGGCCTTCTGCAGCGACGCTGACCCTCGCTGACCCTCGCTGTCCGCCTTCGCCTTCGCGCTCTCTTCCTTCCGCTTCGTCCTCTTCTCTTCCGCCTCCCGACTCTTTTGTGTACATACTCTTGAGTCGCAGCAGCCCTGGGCCTTGCATGTCCCTCTGACTACAGGCATCGGCTCGCTGTGCAACCCAAGCAGGACCAGCTGGACCGCGTCCACTCCTTTCGCGGCTGCGCCCAAGACCGCCCTCGCTGCCCCCGCCTGCATCGAGCGTGCTCTCCATGTTCTCTTTTTCTGCCGCCTTGGTCGGCCTTGGTTCCCCCTCTCTTTACCTCTTCCTCGCCGTCCTCCTCACCGCCCCCGCCCCCGCCCACGCAAAGTTCTCCTCCATCTCCTTCTCCACCGTCAAGCAGTGTGGCAACTTCACCGTCAACTTCGCAGGCGGAAAGGCTCCCGGCGGCCCCCTCTTCCTCACCGTCCTCCCCCTCAATGGCTCTGCCGTCTCCATCCCCCTCCCCGTCGACGCATGGAACGCCACCACCGAGACCGGCGCCGCGATCACCTTCCTGCCCTTTCCCGAGAACACCCAGTTCATCGCCTCTCTCGACACCGCCGAGGGAACGAGCACTGCGACCATCTCCGACGTCCTCGTCATCGAGTCTTCGGACTCGGGCGATACCTCCTGCCTTCCCACGGGCGCGGTATTTGTGCCGCACTACACCGTCGTCGACACCCTCTCCCAATGTGAGCCCTTTACCGTCGACTTTGACGCCTCCCAGAATATCTCGGCCCCCGCCGTCCGCGCGTTCGTCCCCAGCGGCGGCTCGGAGAATCTCAACCAGACCTCCTCTGCGGACGGCTCGGCGTCCTTCGAGGCGGCCATCACCCGCGATGTCGTTACTGTGCTGCTATTCAAGGATGATACGGGCTACACCCAGACGACGATGCTCCTTCCCGTGTCCGGTGACGTCAACAGCGACACCTCATGCCTCCCCACGAGCACGCTGTCCACCACGTCCTCGCTGGAGATGAGCTCGTCGGAAGCCAAGGTCACTCCGCAGTAAGTATTTCGGATCATTTTATTTCCTCGTCTCCGGTCTCACCAAGCGGCGGGCTTCTCCTGCCACCGCGCAAATCAGGATCGCCGTCATCGTCATTGCTGTCTGCGTGAGCGTCGTCGGCGCCCTCGCGCTCATCATGCTCCTCTGGTATTTCTGCCACCGCCGCCAGGCCCGCGAGCGCAAGTTCGCCAAGCTCGACGAGGTCAAGACCCCAACGGACCCCGAGAAGCGCCAAGAGTACCCCTACCCGCAAGCCCAGGTGCAGCCCACGCCCTTCCCCCCGTCGCCAACGTCCCCCTCGGGCGCGCAGTACATCCGCAACCCGCCGTACATCCGCGCGGGTAGCGTGCTCGTCACCCCGACCTCGCCCGCCCCCCGCGACCCGTTCGGCGAGCGCGCGTCGGGCCCGATCCTCGGCCCGCTCTCCGCGCGCGAGAGCTTCGGCGAGCGCCTTGGCGCGACCGCGCTGGGCAACGTCGCGATGGGCTCCTCGACACTCAACCTCCCCCGCACGCGCGCCGGCACCCCCGTGCAGTCCCCTTCTGGGCTCCAGCGCGGGTCGGCGGCGGGCGAGTTCGGGCGTGGATCTGCGTACGACCCCGCGAGCGAGCCTATCCCTGGCACCTCGCCGTACTGGGGCGGCCGGCTCGCGGTCACCCCGGACAACTCGCTCGCGTCCAACGGCCCCTCGCCCCTCCGCTTACGGCAGTCCACCCAGTCCGTGTCGACCGCGTCCGTGTCGACGGTGGAGATCGACCGCATCCTCGAGATGGCGACCATGTTCACCTCTGGGGCGGACGGCCTCAGCGGGCCCGTCCTCCCCCAACCCGTGCTCACCGCCCCAGCCACGCTCCGCTCCTCCGCGTACATGGCCGGGCGCGAGAGCCGCCGCGCCTCCCTCGCCGGCTCCTCCTCCCCCACCAGCTCGGGCTCGGGCTCGGGCTCGGGCTCGCACAGCAGGAACAACTCCGGCAACTCCCTCACCGCGCCCACGCGCGGGCTCGCGCAGCAAGCGAGCCTGAACGCCCTCCGCGCGCGCGCGTTCCGCGAGCCCCCGCTCGCGCCCCTGCCGTCGTCCCCCTTGCCCTCCGGCACGCGCCCGAGCTTTGATATCGACGGGGTCGTGGCTGCGAACCAGCAGCTCGAGCGCGAGTCGGGGTTGAGGGCGCCGGAGCGGGTTGTGAGCAGGGTTGGGGCGAGCTGGGAGGGCGATGGGCTGGATGGGTACGCGATGATGCGCCCTAGTGCGGCGGACCGCCCTGGTTCGGGCTTGCGCGGCTGAGCTGGGCGTAGCCCGTTCGTCGTGCTGCCGGGGCTGGTCGCTTGCCGCTTGTCGCTTTTTCCTGTTCGCTGTTGACTTTTTGGGCTTTGGGTTCGGCGTCGCGTCCGCCTTCGCGTTCCTCCTCCTCCTTTGGGTGTATTCTCCCTGTCCATGGTCCCGCTCTGCCTCCGCCTATGGACGAAGACACTCCAGGTCCAAGAGAACCATTCACCCCTCTCCGTCTCGCTGTTGCCGTTGTTTAAACCCGTTCCCCCTTCGCTGTGCATACGCCCTTCCTGCTTGTGCCGTACGTTATCCCCTTCATGCGCTTGCGTTCTGCACATACGCTGCCACAGGCCCCTTTTTTCTTCAGCCTTCAGCCTTCAGCTTTTTCGCCGTACTTAATGCGTTCTAGCGTTTAGCTTGGTTGGTGCAGCCCCGGGCGCCGCTTCGCTCGTTTTTGACGATTGCATCGTCTCTGTCTCTCTGTCTCTCTCTCCTCGCGCTACCCGCTCGCTCGCATGCGTGCGTGCGTCTCACGTTCGTCTAAAAGTTACAGTAGTTACCGCCATGGCGGAACGGGACGTTCGTGTACATCCAGGGTCCGGAGTGCGCGCAGTAGAGGCCTGGGCTGGCCACGCTGCGCACGCTCGGGTCTGGTCGTTCGTCCCGTCATGCCTGCTCGGTCGGTCGTTACAGTACTCCTGCCTCCCCTCTGCTTGCTCGTTTCCCCGCTCCGTTTCTCTGCCTGCGTTTCCGTTCATGTTCACGCGCACAGTGCTACGCCCCCTTGACGACATTTTCCGTGCTCGTGTCCGTGCTCGCGTCCGTGCGCGAGCGTTCTTGCGCCCCCTTTCGAATTGTTACATGTTACATCCTACTTCACACGCACATCCCTACTACCTTTTGCCCCGACAGAATCGCTCGGCTGTACCATTTGTATCCCTAGCTGTACATGTAGCGATGTAGGAAGTACACGCGCCCTCCCCCGTATTGGGGGAGGAAAACATACCCTACATACATTAAGTATACTTCCGACAACCTACGCCCGTCTGCCTTGTTGCCTGCCTGCTTGTGGGTGGGTGAGTGTGGCGAGTCTCGACCGACGGGCCCCGACGATATGTGAATAAGTAAGTGAGAGAGCGGACTTGGCGTGGTGATGGAGTCGGGATGGATACTGGACACCGGACTCGAGAGGATGGAGGCTGAGGTGGGGCGATAGCCCAATTGCAAGCGGGACAGGAGGCAACCGGAGCCCTGTCGTCCGACGCTTGGTTGGTTTTTGAACGGCGCGAACGGCGAGGCCATGATGACCGACCGACGGACTGGGAGGCCGTTCGAGAAGGATGGGTGATGCCGTACTGGTGTGTATATGTATATGCGGGCGGCGCACGGCGGCCTGTGATGATCCTGCGCGGAGATGTGGGATTTGGGCCGAGAATAGGACGTGGTTGGCCGGTGGGGTCGGGGAAGGACTAAGGCGGTGAGCGAGGGTTGGGATGTTGGTGGACGTATGGGCGATGAAGGCCAGCCGCTACGAGCAATGACGTTGGGGAATGGGAGGATCAAGGCGTAGGACTTGGAGGATGGACAGATGTTTTGGGAGCGACGCGATTGGTCGCGCGGCACACAACCCCGAGAGAAGGAGACGAAGCGATGAATCGGTGTCGAGGAGTGAATATTGAATGCCCGGATGATTGGTGTGGCAGAAGATCGAAGCCGTCTCGTAAGGGCTGATCGTCTTCGACGCAACCCTCGCCTTCTCCTTCGACCTGAGAGGTTCCCATAATATCCATCGTCACCTACTAGGGAATCCATGACCGGCCAGATATATCATCGAGCTGATGCTGTCGATGGCGGCCTCAGAGGAGAACAGTTCTGATGGCATCCAGCGACACTGACAACGCTGAGCCCTCCCAACCTTCGCATCCTGCGCCCGACCTCGATCGCGACTATAAGCTTCGTTGTAGCATTGCCTCGGAGGAACGCCACCTGGTAAGCAGTACTAGCGTCGAGTGTTGCATCGTCAGGCATCCGGGTCCTGCGGGAGCTTCGCGGCCTCCGCTGCTGCCCTGCGGCGTCCACCAAACATGAGCTCGACGTAGTCTGCACCGCCGAGGACGGGCCCGTCCCCGGGCTGCCGCTTGGCCGCGAGAGCTTTCGCGCGCGCTTTGAGGCTGGCGTGCTTCTTCTGCTCTGCGGGAACAGGTGTAGGTGCGGACGGCGCCTTGGACTTGGGGGCGGCGGGGGAGGAGGCGGGTGCGGCGCCGCTCGTCGTTTTCTTGGGCTGTGTGCGGGATCGGAATCGTGTTCGTGTTTACAGGGACTCAAGCAAGGATATGAGAGCTCACCTGTCGTTTGTAGAACTTGGCACTGCGACCCATTGTCGTTCAGTCGAGATTGGTGGCCAGGGATGCACTGAGAAGTTGCGCAACGTCCAAGGACAAGTTTTTGGGCGCTGGCTCCGTTAGCCGGAAGGAACGGGCCGTATTTAAGCGCTCACTGCTGCGGCGAGGGGCAACCGGGGACGACACAACTTCAACTCAACCGAACGCTA
Source organism: Grammothele lineata (assembly GCA_002150815.3). Classification (NCBI taxonomy): domain Eukaryota; kingdom Fungi; phylum Basidiomycota; class Agaricomycetes; order Polyporales; family Polyporaceae; genus Grammothele; species Grammothele lineata. Next base: position 33,911 of record NDFF03000017.1, read on the forward strand.
CCATTCTTTCTGGCTAAATCCGCAGCTCCTTCTAAATACACGCAGAACTCGTATGAGACTTTTCTGCTTCTCAGAGATCGATCCATCACCCGCGTTCCCAGGTGAGAACCCTTCAACGAATTCTCTCGGGGGCGGTCCACTGATGAACCCCGCTCTTCAACGTACATCCTCATCACTTTGTCCCCCGGTATGTTTCATTACGACTGATTCAAGCGTGCTGTAAACCTATGCAGATGCTACTGAACAGTGTCTAGTGGTGCCCGAGTCGCTCTTAGTCGTCGCGAGTTGGAGACTCGACGAACGGGGACGGATGGTAAGCTTCCACAAGGACACAGAGAGCGCCATAGTACAGGTCGGATAGACAGCGCATACCTGCTGAGAAAGGATGCTTCATGAGTGGCAAGACGATTCCAGTGATGGTCAGTGACGGTAAGTAGACACAGCAGTCGTAATGTACACAATGGCTAATTCTGCTACTACAGTCTAGTATCTATATACCCCCTTCCGCGAACGGTACGTCTTCGATGTGCTCGATCACGCATACATCTTCCTTCTTATCCTCCGAAAAACTAGACTGGTACCTGGTGGGGGCATGAGCGGCCGGGATTGTCGTGTGGCTACTCGCGATGCTCGTCACGGTCCCCTTTCCGTCCGTCGATGGCGATCTACGTAAGACTGCGGGCTCGGCTGTTGTTCCCGCTTCGACGTCAATGCCGCCGTGTTGCATCTGCTGCATGAGATGCGCGCGTGCGCTGATGATCTTGGCAAACATGAACATCGCCGCGAAGACGATCTGCCATGCCCAGAGTCATGCTCAACGTAGGTACGACGTCAGTGTGTCTCGGCCTGTCACTCACTGCCACTAGGTTCACGTAGTATCCGAACAGGTCCATGAAGATGCCTGCACGAGCATTATGTCAGCTTTTGAACAACAAGAAGACTATTGGGACTGCGGACCGAAGTCTGGTACGCCGGGCATAGCCGCTCGCAACTGCGGGAGAAGCAGGATATTCGCAAGCGGGAGGAAGAGCGCGGACTCGGGCAACGGCCGGTGGCCGATGTGCGCGCAGACGGCGACCCATACCATTGCTGCGGCGAGCACGTAATTGGTGAAGAAGAGCGTGAGCGCGAAGATCTTGACCACGGCGCAGCGCTGAGGTAAACGTACGTATAGTGAGCAGTTCGCGATGGAAGTGTGGATAGGGACAGGACGTACGTGGATGGAAAAGACGACGTAGAGCGCGTCGTTGGACCTGGAGGTTTTGACGCGCTCTATGCTGTCAACACGGAAGCTGTATCCGGAGAGGCCCCCGTAGAGGTGGAGGAAGCGTAGCGGGAGTGCGGACGCCGTGGACGTGTTGTCACTACCGAATGTGCTGAACGCCTCGAGCGTCGTGCTCGCGGTGTAGCTGTCGAATGGGTACCATGCTGAGGGCGAGTGCTGCCGACAAAATGCCAGAGGCTCTTCCACGGAGATCCAGGTGAAGTCGTGTGTTGTGACGAATGTTTCTGGGGGAGTGAACCTGGAAATGGTACCCCAGAAGGTAGTAAGTGTTCTTCCATGTTGACTAGTTCGAAGCCGAGAAAGCATACGAGATTGAGGAACCGTCTCCCCGGGTGGGCGCGTCCGAACGATTCCAAGTGTACAGAGGGTTCCTAGATGCGTAGTCTCAAAGCTCATTCGAAGCGCGGCGCTGACGATAGGAGGCGTACGAGTCGACCCAGAAGGCGAACGAGTCTGCGGGCTGCCCACACCCAACACTCGCGAGCTCCGTACCGGACGCCGTATGAGTCCAATCATACGGCACCTTGCCATCCCCAGAACGTTGCCCGCAGCCGACTGGCCACCACGTGAGCGTAAAGGATGGCGAGGTGAGGTCGATGTTCAGTGGCGTAAACGCCAAACCGACCTGTTCGCGATCGTTCAGCGCGCAATTCCAATGAGGTTATGGTGCAAGCTCCGGCGAGAAGAATCGAGGTCTCACCCCGGGGATAGTCCTTGTAGCCTGCACGTCGTCGAAGAGCTGAAGCCCGCTCATGACAGGCACGTTGCGCGCAAAAGCCACGCCCACATCCCCGATGAGCATAGCCGTGCTCGCTGCGCCAAGGAAGAGCGTCGCGAGCGTGCCCGCGACGACGCGCGGGGGGCGGCGGACCCCCGCGGGAACACGTGCGCCGGAGACGAGGAGAAGGGCACGGAGCAGTCGATTACTGCTGAAGCTGAAAAGCATGGCGCGATCGTAAGTCGGAATCGATGTGCGGCGAGCCTTCAGCAAGTGGTTGCCAGTGGGAGGCGTAGATTCTGGCATGGGCTGCAGGACAGGGAGTTATATTTCAGGTCCCAGCTGCTCGCGCATATCCTGTTCTCTTCCCATACCACACCGACCGAATTGTGCATCTGGCAGATTCAGGTGCGTAATATTTGGGTTCTACATATAGGAGCTGTCTGCGGGGCGTCCCGGCGGTTAGATACCAGCGGGTTACCTGCGTGGCGCTGACCCGTCTCGCGATGTAGTCCTACTAGACAATCTGACTTGGAATCTTCCAGTTCGGGCTCGCTTGCGCTAGGAAGGAGATAGTACGACTGACGTATGTCGGGCTGTGAAAGAGTGTGTTCCGCTCTACGGCGGGCACGACATGGCCGACTAGTATTACCTATCGTCTACAGCTATCAGCCCCGGATATAGGTGTGCATTGATCCCGTATGCAGGGTGCATCCATTAATCCACCGATAAGGACGTAGATGCAGATGAAGCGAATAGTGACAATAAGACAAAGGAGACCGCCGTTACGGGATGCTGACGGCCAGCACCGCCTATGTCGTTAGAGCGGAAGAGGACACCTAAGACGCGCGAGTAGTGGCGCAACCCTAATATCGTCATCGCTGTCTTGAGTAATTAGCCGGAAGAGGTAGCATGAAAGGTAGAAGTGCATGTAGGCCTCAAAAAAGTACTTGAGTCGTGGCCAGAGGAGCTCGAGACTTGAGAGTGCAGCAACGCGCGCATAAAGGGATGGCATGAACTTTCAATATTCTAGAGGAGTTTCCCGCGGCGCAGGGCGCCCAAGCGTCACGGAGCGCATTCATCGGAGAGCGGTCTGGCTCCTTCTGGCTCTCGTTTCTAAGTCCCGCAACCTGGTGGTTATCAACCTTCTTGTAGTCAATTCGTTACAGGAATAGTTGACACGCATATACAGACAACGTCCTAATGAGTACAGAGAAAGTATACAATTTGTGTTCGTGTTCGCGCTCGCAGGGACTGAAGTTCGAAGGGAACGACTCACCTGTCGCTTGTGGAACTTGGCGCTGCGACCCATTGTTGGTCAGTCGAGATTGGTGAGGATGTACTCAGCCTCAGAGAAGTTGCGCAACCGTGACGTCCGAGAGCAAGTTTTTGGGCGCTGCCAGTGGCTGCAGCCCGCGCACCGTTCGTCGGAAGGAACGGGCCGGGTTTAAGCGCTCATTACTGCAACCGCCGGCAAGGGGCGACAAAACTTCAACTCAACCGAACGCTACCATTCTTTCTGGCTAAATCCGCAGCTTCTTCCAAATCTACGCAGAAATCGTCTGAGACTTTTCTGCTTCTCAGAGATTGATCAGTCATCCGCGTTCCCCCAATGAGGTCAGAACCTCGCGACGAATTCTCTCCAGAATCCCCCGGTGGTTCGCTGATGAACTTCGCTCTTCAACGTATATCCTCAATCTCATCATGCGATGCACGAATCGGTTTTAGTCACCGCGAGTTGGGGACTTGACGAACGTGGACGGTTGGTAAGTCGCAAGGCTGCGGAGGAAGAGCCACAGTCCGTAGAAATCTGGCGGGGAGAGGAAGCTCCGGTAGGTGCAACATGCCCCCAGTGATGGTGAGTGGTGGATGGATATGGTGGTCGTAATGTACACAATGATAAATCTGCTACTATAGTCCTTCTAGTGTCTACCTAGCCCTTCCGCAAACGCCACGTCTTCGATGTGCTCAATCACACATACATCTTCCTTCTTATCCTCTGAAAAGCTAAACTGGTACCGGAAGGAGGCGTGAGCAACCGGGATCGTCGTGTGGCTACTCGCGATGCTCGTCATGGTCTCCTTTCCGTCCGTCGATGAGGGTCTCTGCAAGACCGCGGACTCAGCGGTTATTCCCGCTTCGATGTCAACGCCGCCGTGTTGCATCTGCTGCATAAGATGCGCGCGCGCGCTGATGATCTTGGCAAACATGAACATGGCCGCAAAGACGATCTGCCACGCCCGGAGTCACGCTCAACGTAGGTACGACGTCAGTGTGTCTCGGCCTGTCACTCACCGCCACTAGGTTCACGTAGTATCCGAACAGGTCCATGAAGATGCCTGCACGAAACTAGGTCAGTCTTTTGACAGGCAGAGGAATGATGGAGCCACAGTACTGACCGAAGTCTGGCACCCCCGGCATAGCCGCTCGCAACTGCGGGAGGAGCAAGATATTCGCAAGCGGGAGGAAGAGCGCGGACTCGGGCAACGGCCGGTGGCCGATGTGCGCGCAGACAGCCACCCATACCATTGCCGCAGCTAGAACGTAATTGGTGAAGAAGAGCGTGAGCGCGAAGGTCTTGACCCCGACGCAGCGCTATGACGAACGCATGGCGTACTGAGCGATTCGCGAGGAAGTGTGGATGCTAGTAGGGACAGGACGTACGTGGATAAAAAAGACGACGTAGAGTGCGTCGTCGGATCTAGAGGTTCTGACGCGCTCTATGCTGTCAACGCGGAAGCTGTACCCGGAGAGACCGCCGTAGAGGTGGAGGAAGCGTAGCGGGAGCGCGGATGTCGTGGATGCGTTGTCGCTGCCGGAGGTGTTGAAAGCCTCGAGCGTCGTGCTCGCGGTGTAGCTGTCGAATGGATACCATGCCGAGGGCGAGTGTTGTCGTCGAAAAGCGAGAGACTCGTCCATGGAGATCCAGGTGAAGTCGTGTGTTGTGACGAACGTTTCCGAGGGAGTGAACCTGGAAGTGGGATTCCAGCAGCCAGTAAGAATTCTTCAACGTCGGCTAGTTCGAAGCCGAGAAAGCATACGAGATTGAAGAGCCATCTTTCCGGGTGAACGTGTCCGAACGATTCCAAGCGTAGAGAGGGCTCCTGAATGCGTAGTCTCAAGGACCATTCAAAGCGTGAGGGCGACAAGAGACGCACGAGTCGACCCAGAGAGCGAACGAGTCTGCGGGCTGTCCGCACCCAACGTTCGCAAGCTCCATCCCGGATGTCGTATGTGTCCAATCATACGGTGCCTTGTCATCCACAGAGCCTTGCCCGCAGCCTACCGGCCACCATGTGAGTGCGAAGGACGACGACGCGAGGTCGATGTTCACCGGCGTGAACGCTAACCCGATCTGCTCACGAATATTCAGTGTGCAATCCCAATGAGGTTATGATGCAATGTCCGAGAAGAAGAGTCGAAGTCTCACCCCGGGAATGGTACTTGTAGTTTGCACGTCGTCGAAAAGCTGAAGCCCACTCATGACGGGCACGGTGCGCGCAAAAGCGACGCCGACGTCCCCGACGAGCATAGCTGTGCTCACCACACCCAGGAAGAGCGTCGCGAGTGTACCCGCTACGACGCGCGGGTGGCGGCGCACCCGCGCGGGAACGCGTGCCCTAGAGACGAAGAGAGGGATACAGAGCAGTCGGCTCTCGCTGAAGCTGAAAGGCATGGAACGATCTTGGCTTGGAGGTGGTATGTGGCGTGCCAGTAATTGGGAGGCGTGAAATAGCCAGGTCGTAGGACGGGGAATTATATTCCTGGCCTCGAGGTGCTCGCGCAATGCGCGTACCCCGGTCTCTTCCCATGTCACTCCGACTGTGCATCTGGCAGATGCAGGCGCGTGATAGTTGGCTTCTATAGGAGCTGTCTGCGGGGCGTCCCGGCGGTAGACACCGGCGGGTCAGCTGCACGCTAATTGGTCTCGCGATGTAGTCCTGCTAGGCACTTGCGCCGAGGAGAGATACGTCAATATTGACGTATGTCAGGCTGCAAAAGAGTGTTTTCCGCTCTGCGAGCACGGCGTGGCCGACTGTTGCCTGTCATCTGTAGCTGTCAGCCCCGCCGGAGCATAGGTGTGGATTGATGCCGTGTGGGGGCGCAGCTGCTAATACACCGATAAAGACGTAAGTGAAAGTGAAGCGAGTTGTGTCAGGAGGACGGAGGAGACTGCTGTTACAGGATGCTGACGGCCACTGCCTTTGTTGTTAGAGTGGCAGAGGACACCCAAGACACGTCAGTAGTAGTGGCGCGACAGTCAGAGTAGAGTTTACCATGTTCATCGCGGCGTAGTAGAAAACACCTACGTCTCCGGAACGTAAACCTGTGCGCACGTTTCGTTAGACTGAGACAAGTGGAGCGAGCCCTTGCGCGGGCGGTAGTATGGGTCCTGCACAGAGCTGCGGAAGAGCTGAACGTTTGAACGCCTGGGGTCGACATCGTCATCGCTCCCTTGAGCCTTGAAGGGAGTCGGGTGAAAGATGAGCGCACACGTAGGCAATGACTCCCGTCCCAGAAAAGTAGTCGGGTGGTCAGAGATGGTCAAGATCTAGGAGTGCAGAAACGCCGCGGCCGAAAAGAGTGGCATGGATCAAGGGAGCCCCAGGAGGAGTCGATCTGATGGCGGCGGCAGGTTTGCGGAGCGCCTGGAGGGCGCCTACAGAGAATGGCCTGGCTAGTTTCGTTCCGAAGTCCCACAACCCTTTCGGTTATCAACTTTCTTGTAGGCATAGCCAATGCGCTACAGAAGTATTTGACACGCATATATAGACAATGTCCTAAATTTAGAGTACAAAGAGAGTATAGCTACAGAGCGCCAGGTAAGGGCGCAGACCAGTGGATCACAGACGGGAACAAGCATCACCACTAGAATATGTGACAAAACCGAAGGAATAGGCATCATCGGAACCGCGAGACGCACAAAGATGTGACCATGGCTATCGCTATACGGCGGCGTCGTGTGTCACCTGTCGCGCGACCTTTTCCTCATCGTCCGTCTGGGCAATATGCAGGCTGATGACCTTATGCACGCCCGTCCCCCACTCGTCCGCCTCGCGCTGGAGCTCCTTGTTCACCCACCATATGGTGATTGCGCCTGATACCATCGCCCAGAGCCAGGGCAGGCCCCAGCCAATGCCATACCCAATGTCGTCCGCGGTTGTCCAAGCGATAGCGATGAACGCTCCCGCGAAGAGCATGCCCGAGGCGCCCCAGCAGAGGGAGGTGACGCGGACGATGCGGCGCATGACGACCGAGTGCTCGTAGCGGATGCGCCAGGCCTGGCGGAACTCGACGCAGCCGCCGCCGTCGACGGCGACGACGTCCTCGACGAGCGTGTAGGCTGCGGGCGGGAGGCCGGTCCAGGGCGGCATGGAGGAGACGCGGAAGGGCATTTTGAGCTTGTGCGGCCAGAGGCCGGTGATGAGGAGGGGGAAGCAGAAGGCGATCATGAAGCAGGAGAGGGACATGGATACCGTGTGTACCGATCCGGGGTTTCTTGAGGAGGTGGGTTGAGAGTGAGGACGCGTAGGGCTTGTGAGAACGAGAGGGCTTACAATGAAGAGCCTATGACGAGGGGGGTAAAGAATGCGGTCATGCCAAGACCCATTTGTATCCTGCACGTACGGCAAGGGTGAGTTGTGGATAGTCAGAAGAACGAGAGGGACGTACGTGAAAGCGTCAGGCCCGAACCTGCTCGCACCGAGTGGTCTACGCTGGTGGCTACCATCCTTGATAAACAGATACCAAGACCTGCGGGCCATCTTGTAACCGGAATACGTGCCGACGAGAGAGGTAATGATGGCAAGATTTGTGGTGGTGTTAAGGTGGGCTCCCCATCGTATTGAGTAGAAGAGGATGAGGGGAAGGACACCGGCTTCTAAGAAAATGAGGGTGAAGAAGACAGCGATGGCGAACTCGCGTCTATTGCATTTGATTGTATAGTTCAGAGGCGGCGGTCGTGAAGGATCGAACTTTGAGGACGATCCAGACGAGTCGGAGGAGGAAGACATAGTGGTTTATGAAAGGGAAGAGGAGTGGCGAGGGTGGCGAAGATATGGAACGAGGCGGACGGAGACGGTGAGAGACATGTTTCCCCTCGTGGAAATGTGGGGCTAGTGAGGCAGCGTTTGACGTGGAGACTCGGAGGAGCGTCGAGCGCAGCGCAGACACGACCGAGACGAGCTCGAGATGCCAGCTTGACGTCACCTCCACACGGTCCGGCCCGGCCTCACGTGAGCCGAGCGTACGCGTCCACGCGCGAAGGCCCGAGAGTCGAGACGCGGTGAGCAGATGATCTTGCACTCCGCGGCATCTCCAGCAGCCGCTTACTCACCGCATATTCCTTGCTTTCTTCTCAAATCGTCTCCGCTCGCCGCATCGCTGTGCATAGTACCAATGGACGTTCCACTTTTTGGCGATGCACCGAACAAACGTCGGAGGGAGATCAACCTCGGCGGATCCCATTCCGCCACAACCCACAACGACATCCTCTTCGAAGCCAAGCAACGCAGACTCCAACGAAACGATCTCAAGCGAAGGCAGGATGCTGCTACACATATACAGACTGTCTGGAGGGGTTATATTGCAGAGCGCGATCTCAGGCAGTCGTTGCGCGCCACATTCGACCAGGATATCACCAGCCTCACAGGTCTCCGATGTCTCGTGCTCTTAGGTCAGGACGAGGATGCCTTGGGCCGATGGTCGAACGTGGTCTGCACATCCAGGAGAGGTACGTCTTTGCTGCTCGCATTGCGTTCTCTGTCTCTCATCCCCCGAAGATCTGCTGTTACAATCCGACGAGAGCTCGGTCGTGCTGCTGCAGCGTGTTAGTCGCATGCTCCTCCGGTCGCTATCGCTTGATACTAAGTGAGTGTATTCGCAATACTAGGCACTTTTTCCCTCATCGCAACCCCTAGATCGCCACATGCCCAAGCTCATATCGCTGTCCTTGCCACCCTCTTATCCGACAATCCTCAGCGTGCAACTATCTCTCACCATCTCCTCTCCCATGGTTTCTATTCCCTCTTGCGAAGTGCGGTGCTACAGCTCGTTAGTGTTTCTGTCTTGTGAGCTCCTACGTTCTCACAACTGACCATTTGTCCTGCCACCAGCCCGTTCCCGCCCCCAAATCCTCCCCTACCCTTGCTCCCTTAGCATCACTTCTCGCCGCCCCGCTCTCGCATCCTGACAACCTTCCGGATGCGCTGCGAGAACTTTTGCTGAATGTCCTCACCATCCCACTGCTCCCCAACCGCCTCCTTCCGGCTCTTGGCCCCTTTTCTGCGCGTCTCCCTCTGGCTTCCCTGAACCTTGTACCACTCGATATTATCAACCATCCCGCACTGTCTCCGCTAGAGTCCAAGATACATCTACTCGCTAATCTCGCTGCCTTCACGCCTCCTAGGTACGGTGCGCTCCCGCCACCAGCTTTCGTGGCATACTTGCAACTCGCTGCGCTATTGATGAATGCTCTCCCAACGCATGCGCTCGAACCTCCCGAAAACAAGCCTGACGCGACGAAACATTGGGCAGACGACGACTCGGACGAGGAGCCAGAGACCGTCGTGGAAGTCGTCGCGAGCTTCGAGCCTAAGGTCGCCCTACCACAGCTCGACGACCGGACCCGCAAGCGGCTCCAGACCCTCCCGAGCTCGGAACATATCCAGACGCTACTGAAGGCGTCGCAAAACCCGACGCTGCTTTTGCCTCTGATCTCTTTCTGCTTCGCGCTCAGCACGGTGTGGCCGACGAGGCGGGACAAGGTGCTCAGTACGGTCGTCGCGTACAACAAGGGCGGATTCGTCCGGGAGATCTACCGGACGTACGTCCGGAGCACGCCTCTTGGGCGGGACGACACCTACGCGGAAGTCACCAGTGCGTCCCCTCCCCTATCCTCTTTCCCACACGAGCTGACCTTGCTCCTCCCCTCTACAGATCCCGAACACGCCGCGCACTGGCCCCCGCTGCTCTTCCTCGCGGACCTCTACACGCAAGCGCTGCTCACGATGGGCGACGACGAATTCTTCGGGAGCGGCACGAACCCGAACGTGCCCCGGAACCCGCTCACGCTCGACGAGCTCACCGCGCTCTCGCGCAAGCTGCTCAACATCGCCTTCGCGCTCTACTGGCGCGAGGACCCCGCGAGCGCGCAGGAGGCCGTGCCGGGGCTCGGCGAGGTCAGGTGGGAGAACGTGAGGGAGAAGGCGACGAGGTGTTTGCAGGCGCTGCATGCGAGGGAGTGAGTGTGAGGCGTGCGAGGTTAGGGGACTGTGCTGATCGGTGTGGGTTTTGTAGCTCGAGGAGGCCGTTCACGCCCCCGGACCACTGGCTCGTCACGTCGCACGTGGACATGAACACCTTCATTCAAGCAGCCATGTACGTCTCCTCCCCTCCGCCCTCTCGCGTCCCATGCTCACCTCCGCCCAGCCTCGAAGAGCGACAGCTTTCCCAGCCCGAAACCCTCGGCCTGACCGGCGCACGCGCCCTCGCGCTCAACAAGCGCCAAGTCGCGTACCTCTCCCCGCGCCTCGGGGTACTGAACAACATCCCCTTCGCGGTGCCCTTCGACGTGCGCGTCGGGATCTTCCGCCGGTTCGTGCTCAACGACGCCGACACGCGCGGGCTCGCCGCGCCGTGGCGCGGGGGCCGGATGGGCGGCCCGCATCGCGTGACGGTGCGGAGGGACAGGATTGCTGAAGATGGGTTCGATAAGCTTGGAGAGGTGGATTTGAGGACGCCGATTGCGATCACGTTCGTGGATCGGTTTGGGCAGGAGGAGTGAGTGCTCTCGCTCGAGTTTTTGGGTGTGTGTGAGTGTGAAAGAGAGAGAGATGCTGAAGCTCGGCTTGACTCGGCAGGGCGGGGATCGACGGGGGCGGGGTGTTCAAGGAGTTTTTGACGAGCCTGTGCAAGGAGGTGTTCGACACGGACCGGGGGCTGTGGCTCGCGAACAAGAAGAACGAGCTGTACCCCGCGCCGCATTCGTTTGCGACCGAATGTGAGTCCCGCGGCTGGCTGGCTGGTGGCTGACACGCTGGGAGTTTAGCCGGCTGACGGTGGGGCTGGCAGCGCACAGCTTGGCGTGGTACCGCTTTATTGGGCGTATCCTGGGTAAGGCGCTTTACGAGGGCATCCTCATTGACGTCGCCTTCGCCGGGTTCTTCCTCGCCAAGGTCGGTCAGATGTACACACCGAGGCCTTGGTGGAGACGCGCTGACGGCAGACGTTACAGTGGCTCGGGAAGCAGAGCTGGCTGGACGACCTGGCGTCGCTCGACCCGGAGCTGTACCAGGGCCTCATCTTCCTCAAGCACTACACGGGCGACCCCGAGGAGCTCTCGCTCAACTTCACCGTCGCCGAAGAAGGCACGTCCCCTCCCTCCCCCTCCCCTTCCTCGCTCCACGCAGACACTAACCCCGCACAAACGCAGAGTTCGGAGTGACCCAATCGGTCGACCTCGTCCCGAACGGGAGCAACCTGCCCGTGACGCGCGAGAACCGGCTGCAGTACATCTACCTCGTCGCGCACTACCGGCTCACGAAGCAGATCAAGCGCCAGAGCGCGGCGTTCTTCGAGGGCCTCTCGGAGATTATTGATCCTAAGTGGCTCCGGTGCGTCTCCCTCTTTGTTTGATGATCTTTGGAGAATGGATATCAACGCGAGGGGTGCGCACGAAGCATGTTCAACCAGCAGGAACTGCAGATCCTGCTCGGGGGCGTGAACGCCCCGATCGACCTCGAAGACCTCCGGCGGCACACGCAGTACGGCGGGCTGTACAACGACCACGAGCAGACGATCGAGCTCTTCTGGGAGGTGCGTCGTTCGTTTGGCGTCAACGGGAATGGACTGAGCTGAATAAACGCGCATGTGCGTGCACAGGTCGTGAACGGGTTCAGCCAGGAAGACAGGCGGAAGCTCCTCCGGTTCGCGACGAGCTGCAGTCGGCCGCCGCTTTTGTGAGTCTCTCTCCCCTTGTGTGCTTGGCGGCTGACACGCGGGGGCGGGATGACAGGGGCTTCAAAGAGCTCAACCCGAACTTCGCGATCCGGGACGCGTCGGACGACCAGAGCCGCCTCCCGACGGCGAGCACGTGTGTGAACCTGCTCAAGGTGCGTCTTAGGGTGCTGCGACTTCAAAATATGTATGCGCGGGGACTTGAGTGCGGAGAGCTGACGCGCGCGCTGGTAGCTGCCGCGGTACAGGAATGCGTCGGTGTTGAGGGAGAAGCTCATCCAGGCGATCAACTCGAACGCGGGCTTTGACTTGTCGTGAAGTCTTTTAGGGACGGGTGTGCTCACTCGTGGGGGTGAAGATGTTATTGGGACGAAGGGAAAGGGTTGTAATGTACCGTAGACGCGGTGTACCGCTAGTTTGTAATTTTGCGTCTTAGACGTTTGCGAGGGGAGGAAGGATCGTGCGATGGACTTCCACGCAGAGGCTGACCCACTCTTGCCACATCCAAGTGAGGTCAGCCACGCAGACAACAACATCCCTATATTCCCCAGATATCCAAGAATACACTCGTGCACCCTGCACAGACCCCCTCAGTGCTTCTCCTCCCCGTCCTTGCCCGGCCTGTCAGGGTACAGCTGCACCCGCGTTAGCCTCGTCTCCCACTCAACACTCGACGCACACGCACCTTCCCAGGATTAAACAAATTAAGCGGATCGATCGTCCTCTTGATGCGCTTCATGAGCTCCACGGTGCCCTCCCCGAGCTCGTCGTACAGATAAGCGCGCTTGCCGATGCCGACGCCGTGCTCGCCCGTGCAGGTGCCGTCGAGGGCGATGGCGCGCTGGACCATGCGCTTGACGGCGGCTTGGATCGCTTGGGCCTCTTGGTCGTCTTTGAAGAGGAGGGCGGTGTGGAAGTTGCCTGAGCAGAGTGCGTGTGGGGCGGGGGGTCAGCGCGCGGGAATGAGGGGGGATGGGGAGAGGGGGAAGGGGAGCGCACCGTCGCCGACGTGGCCGAGGATGGTGTAGAGGATACCGTGCTGGTCGAGGTCTTCCTTGGACTGGTAGATCAGGTCCGGGAGCTTCGATGGCGGAACGCTGACCATGGGCGGCGCGCCGTCCCTCGTCAGCCTCCTCCTTAGAATCATCACTTTGCGCGCGCGGGCAACTCACCAGACGTCGGTACTCCAAGCCCTGCTCCCGGGCATGAGCGCAAGGCTGGAATAGAGCCCGTTCTTCCTGTCCATCCAGAGGTCGTTGGCCTCCTTGTCGGACTTTGCGAGCACGAAGCCGGACGAGCCGTGCTTCTGGGAGATCTTCTTGGCGGTGTCGGCGGCCTCCTGGAGGGCGCGGGGGGTGGGGCCCTGGAACTTGAAGAAGAGGCTGTCCTTCTCGGGCCACTTGCGGGAGGAAAGGCCGTAGAGGTTCGTGGCGCGCATGAACTGGACGTCCACGAGTTCGACGCATTCTGTGCGCGGGGGTTAGAGGGGGTGGGCAAGAGACGGGGGGAAGGGAGGGGAGGGACGCACGGATTCCGACGCCCGAGTTGACGATCTCGGCAACGGCGTCGGCCGCAGCGCGGACATCGGGGAACTGCGCCACGGCGACCGTCGTCGGGAGCAGCGGCGTCAGCCGCAGCGTCACTAGTGCGGCAAATCGCGGCGAGGAACAGGGAAGAGGGGAGAGGCGGACGTCAGCGCGCGCGGAAGTCAGCTCAAGGTTGGACGGGAAGGAAGGACGGAGGGCGGGGACGTGCCTTCTGTGACGATGCCGAGGGTGCCCTCGGCTCCGATAAAGAGCTTCGTCGTGTCGAAGCCGGCAGACGACTTGCGAGCCCGCCGCCGCGTCTTGATCACCTTCCCAGACGGCAGCACCACTGTCTAATCCAGCGCAGACGTCAGCCCGAGCCCCGAGCCCGACGCCGGCATGACGCGCGAGCAGCCAAGAGCCAGACAGAGTTTGGGGCACGAACCGCGTTCAGGAACCATTCCCCCTTGGCCGTCCCGTATCGCACTGCGTTTGCTGTTTTCGTGTTTGTCAGTGGCCGACGGAAGGCATCCGAACAGACTTTGAGGCTTACTGCCGGAACATCCCGTGCTCAACATGCCTCCAATCGTCGCCCCAGGCGCGGGATCAAGCTACAGGCACGTCATGTCAAGCTTCTCCTTGCCTGAGTTAGGGCTGCCTGTAGAACAAACGAACCGGGAAAAACAGTGGGATGCCTGCACAAGGACCCGTCAGCCTCTGGACGCGCTTGTGTCTATGACCTCACCGACCCTTCTTCTTCAGCGTCTCGTTCAGGTCCATCCATCGGATCCCTGGCTGACAAATCACGTCCGAATTCCCCTCTGTGTGCGAGTCATGTCAGCCTCGTACGCGAGAGACGGCATGCAAGTGCGGCTGACCGTTGATTTCGATAATCTTGTCCATCCTGGACATGTCAATGCTGATCCCACCGACGGAGGGCTGCAGGTAGATCGTTAGGCGGCTGACAAGCAGGCCTAATAATTGACACTCACCGCGCGGAAGTGCCCTTCGAGGCTCGTCGCGCCCGAGTACGGGATGACGGGCATCCTGTACTTGACCGCCGTCTTCACAATCTTCACCACGTCCTCCGTCGACGACGGGTACACCACCACGGACGGGTACGACCCTGTGCGCCGCGCCCAGTGTAAGTAACCGCGAGTGAGCCTGCTCCCCGTCTGCACTCCGCTCGAACCACGGCGACGAGCGAGCGAACGAGCACTCACCAGGATGATAATCGTTCTCCGAGAACCCATGATCCTCCAAATCCTCCACATCCGTCGTCACCGCGTCCGCATCCCCCTCAAACAACACCCTCAGCTTCCGAATCGCCTTCTGGAAGTCCTCGGGGGTGCCGTAGCGCGTGTTGAACTCCACCGGGCCCTCCGCCCCCGCTGCTGCGACTAGGAAGGGGTCGTCTTGAGAATTGCGAGATTGGGAGAGGGCGAAGTAGACGAGGCCTCCGCTGAAGAGCGCCCCTGCGGCGAACGCGAGGGGTGCGCCGGTGCCCCCAGAGCCAGCGGTGAGCGGAGGAGGCCCGCTCTGGCGCAGAGCCTCGGCGGCGCGTTTGCGGGCGGCGGATGACTTGGCTCGCGTTTGCGACGCGACCGCGGATGTTAACGGTCGTGGCCGAGAGGTAGAGGAGGAGAGGAGGGTGCGGCACGAGGCCCTCAGGTTGAGGGTGTTCCGCTGCATATTCTAGTACTAGTACTTTGCGGGGCCGTCCTGGCTGAGGCTGACAAGGGTGAGAACGCGCAACTTCACTGAGGATCGTCGCGCGGTGGTGGGCAAAAGACGGATACCGTGCGAGCCGGTGGACTCTGGAGCCTAAGGGCGACTTTAGGGCGACACTGACTCGAAATTTGGGACGAGCAGCTTAGCGGGGGGCAGCACGTCAGCGTGTGTGGAAAGCACGTCGGGTTTACGTCGCAGGCCAGCGGCTGCCCCGCGCCCCGCGAAGGGCGACAGCCGATCACGTCTTCCTTTCCCCACATCCTTTCGGCCCGGGGATCCGATTCATCCGAAGACCGAAGTGCGAACGGGTCTCCCAGCCTCACTGAAGCTGGGGACGCAACTTTTCGAAGAGCAAGTATTCACAGCCTTTCGAAGTCCGCTGCGTGTTGGTGGACTTCGAATAACGTAGATGGAGTATACTTAGCTGCGGACACGGCGATCATCTTCCAGGCGCAGCTTAGAAGACCGCAGCGAGAGGCAGAGGATTTCACCTGATATAAAGCGACTACTTGTGCTTCTTAGATGCTAACATAGAAGTCATGATGGAGCTGGTGTTAGATAGACACATATGGGTGTTACCCCGAGTTCTTCCTTGCGCATGCCCTGGGGAACTCTAACGATGTTTCTTCACCTTGGACGTCCTCGGAGTTGGGCGGTCGGAAACTCAGAAGGGGCCGAGCCGGTGGACGCAGAGTAAGTAAAGTCAAAGCTCCGTTGGTATAATCAGCAACTAGACCTCGTGTGAGCTGCATAGATAGATCGAAGCATATAGTCTATACCATGAGAAGTCGATACGGACGTTACAGAATGAGAGCCGGTAGTCCTGTATGGTATACTAGGGGTTGATGTCAGCTGCGAGGACTGTACGCGTAGAGAAATTTGGGCACAGTAACTTTTAAAACCGCTCAACGGCCAGAGAAAAATCCCAACGGCAGAAGGCCATGGTGCATGGCTGACATGACGATGCATGTCTGGTGGCTAACCAGACTGCCCGGTCGGAATAAGTGGACTACTTGAACAGCATGCACAAAAAACAGTCCGTATACAACGCGTGGCTACTCCGACGCGATGTACAAGTCACTCACGAGTCACGAAGACAAACTTCCGCCAGGACACTGTTCAAGTTCAAGCTCAAGCTCAAGACCCTTGGCGCCATACCAGCCGCCACGTGGGCGACACGCGAAGCGTGCCGTTGCGCCGCGCCCGCTCCCACCTCCGTCGGGCGCTCGTCAGAGTCTGGCCGCCTTTCGCCCGCTACCGCTACTCCTCGCTGAGCTCACGGAACACGCTCAGCCGTTCCTTCCCTCGCATCGTCCTCCTCCTTCTCTCTTCTGTCTCGAAGTACAAGCAAAAGTACAAAGACAAGCGCAGGCGCACACATAGAAGAGCTCAGGATGACCGCCGCGACGACGCTCGCGCGCGCCGCCACGCGCTCCATGCGCATCGTCGCGCTCCCGCTCACGGGCCCGGGCCCGGGCCCGTCGTCCAAGCCCGCCCCTGCCCCGGGTGGAGGCGCGCCCTCCTCGCAGCGGCAACAACATAAGGCGGAGGAGCATTTGACGTATTACCACTTCGTCACGCCCCCGGATACGAGGGAAAACTCGTGGACGAAGTGGGCGACGACGAAGGCGGCGGATTTGTGGGCGGGCCTTGGGAAGGCGGAGGAGGGTACTTGGAAGGTGCGTAACGTCCATTCTCTTTGGGCTGTGTGGAGGCCCTGTGGCTCCTGTGTGAGCTCACTTGGTACTTACGGATGGTAAATTGTGTAGAGGAGAGCGTTCCTCTACGGGGAACGCCTCGTGGACCGGCTCGATTTCGAGGAGCTCGCGCTCAAGTCGCTCGACCCCGAGCTCGGCCCCAAGCTCTCTGACCTCGTCCCGCACGCCTCAAAGTCAAAAGAAGCGGCGGGAACGTCTTCTCCCGCCGTGTCCGCCGTACGTCTCGCCCTCTTTGTGTACGAGAGGGCCCAGTCGCTGACACCTACGCCGCGACAGATCCCTCTCGTCTACCCGCCCTCGGTATGGCCCTCGCCCCTCCCGCCCCTCCGCTCCCTCCTCGCGAAGCGGACACCGAGGCATAGAAAAGGTGCCATCTTCTGGCTCGCGGTCTCCCCGCTCACCGCACCGTTCATGATCATCCGTGCGTCCTTCCTCTCCTCTCTTTTTGTCTGCCGCAGGTCTTGAGGCTGACATCACCCCAACTCCGCTCTGTCATCCCTCGTCCCCGATGATGTGTTGCTTGTTGTAGCCATCATCCCGAACTTCCCGTTCTTCTTCTGCGTGTGGCGCTCGTGGTCGCACTACCAGGGTACGTCCCCCAGTTCCCCCTTCCTGCCCCTCCGTCCGTGAAGACGAGACGGACGAGGGCTGACGCACCCCTCCCTGCCGCCCCTGCCACCCTACCATATAGCGTACAAAGCCTCGCAGTACCTCTCCTCCTTCCTCACCCAAGGCGCCATCGTCCCCGAGGCAAGCACCGCCCTCGACGCCGTCTACGCCAAGTACGCTCCCTCTTCCGCCCCCGTCCCCGCCTCGGCGCACGCACCCCAGCCTAGCTCAGACGCAGACGCGGAAGAACAAAGCGAGCGAGAGGCGGAAAGAGAAGGCGAGCGCGACCCGCAGCTGCTCCTCACGAAAGAAGCCGTGCCCGAGCTCCAGGCCGCGCTCGGGCTCCCCGCGGACTCGACGTTCGCCGCGGACGTGTACCGCGCGCTCGAGCAGGCGCGCTTGCGCGTGCGGGGCCCAGACGCGGAGGGGAAGGGTGGGGGGTCGTGATCGGCTTGTGTGCGGGGTAGGGTAGGGAGGGGAGTGGGTCAGGGTGCTTTGGGGGTTCGGCGGTTCTGTGGTTCTGGACTGGAAGTGTGGGCTGACGGGCGGGCGGGCTGACGGCGGGGCCAGGACGGACGGACGGACGGAGACACGCAGTCTTGCGCGCTGACAGTAGATGCATACATTATCAAACACGTACTCGTAGACATGTACCCGTGGCATGTGATCAGTGCTCTCTTCTCTGGTTTGCGGCATGTGCGGTTGTGCGTTTTTCTGGGGGGAAGGGGCGCTTTTTCGCCCTAGAGACAGACGGTGGGCGCATTTGGTGGTATGTACGGCGGTTGTTCAGGCCGTGGGCGTACTGGTACACGGTACACGTTGCTCGTGTCGGGATTCCAAACCAGTCAGCCGCACGCTCCGACTAATGGAACGTCGCGTAGGGACCCTCATGTGAAGTGAGGCAGAGGTAAAACAACAGTGATTGACGGAGCACGAGCACGAGATGTGGCTAGCTAGAGTGCACAGGGACCGGAGCAAAAACCCAGACGACGAGGCCCTATATACAAACGATGGAGAGATGCGTACGCACACGGCGGGGTGCGGCTGACGGAGGCGAACGCGGTGCGGGGCAGCCGTGTATCGCGCACCCCAGAGAAGAACACGCACCGCTAGCCTTCCTCTTCCTCATCCTCAGCCTCACCGTCAGCCTCCCCGTCCTCTCCCTCCCCTTCTTCATCATCCCCTTCCTCCCCTTCCTCTTCCTCCTCCTCCTCATCATCATACTCCTCCTCCCCCTCCTCCTCAACCCACACCAGCCTCTCCGCCCGCTCGTCCCAACACCACTCCGGCCTCGCTCCCCTCCCCTCCCTCGCATCCCGCTCCTCCTCCTCCCTCCGCCACCGCGCGCTCTCCTCCTCCATCTGTCGCGCGAGGGCGTCCCCTGCCGCATCGCGCCCCGCGTCGTCGACTTCCCAGAGGCGGATCCGGGCGTGAAGGGTGCGCCGGTGCGTGGCGAGGCGCGCGAGGGAGGGGGAGGGGATGCCGGAGATGCGCAGGGTGTGCAGGGTGGGGAGGATCGGGAGTGTGGTTGGTGGGGACGTGCCGTTGAGACCGTTGACCTTCACCTCGGGATCGAGAGCGCGGCCTTTGCCTTTGCCTTTATCCAGTTTCCTCCTCTGTCCGTCTGTGCCCTTCTCACCCACCTGGCCTTCGCCCTCCTCCCCCTCCTCATCAGCCGCCATAGGGATG
Organism: Grammothele lineata; assembly: GCA_002150815.3. Classification (NCBI taxonomy): domain Eukaryota; kingdom Fungi; phylum Basidiomycota; class Agaricomycetes; order Polyporales; family Polyporaceae; genus Grammothele; species Grammothele lineata. The sequence continues at coordinate 53,144 of NDFF03000017.1, forward strand.
TTCTCAAAAAGCACCTCAAACGCGTCCTCGCGCACCCTCCCGGGCCCGAACGCGACCTCCAACCTCCTCAGCCTCCTCGCACTCGCAAGCAACGCGCGCCAGCCCTCCGTCCTGCACGTGAGCGACGCAACAGCCAGTTTCTCCAGCCGTGGGAACTTCGGGCGTATCGCTGTTGTCGTTGCCGTAGGGGTGGAACTCGCTAACGGGGGCGGGGCAGCGAGGTACTCGAGCAGGGGCGTGTAGTCCTCTTCCTCAGTGTCGAGCTCGAGGCTCAGCGCGCGCACGTTCGGCGCGTCGATCGTCCGGAAGAGCTTCACGAGGTAGCCCGGCTCGAGGTCGTGCAGGTCCACTTCCTCCAGCTGAGGGAGGTGCACCGGGTCCGCTGCAGGCGGAAGCGCGTGCGGGGGCGGGAGGGGGCCTGGGGCGGACGGGTCGGGGGGGTCGGCGCCCCACCAGTCGATGCCGTCGTAGGGGGCGCTGGCCGGGGGGTGGGCGCGGGGGCCGGAGTAGTGGAGGGAGAGGCGGCGGAGGCGGGGGGAGGAGCGGAGCATGGCGCGCCAGAGGGAGAAGGGCATGCGGACGTCGTCGGAGTGGAGGGCGAACTCGATCGAGGAGAGGTCGGAGAGGAAGGGGGAGGCGGGCCAGGGGAGGTTGACGCCCTGGAGGACGATGTGCTGGAGGGAGGGGAGGTCGCCGGCGAAGACGACGACGGGCGGGGGGCCGATGGCGTTGAAGAGGCGTTCGGGGGTGCCCCAGTCCTGGACGTGCCAGAGCTGGAGGAGGCGGAGGTTGCGGGCGGAGCCGCAGTTGCCGAGGACGCGGCGGGCGGCGGCTTTGCATTCGAGGTCGGCGACCTTGAGGTGGAACTCGCGCCAGCGGGAGATGTGCTTGACGAGCTCGTCAAAGACCTTGAAAAAGTCGTCGCGGAAGAGGAGGTCCGGGCGGACTTTGTAGGTCTGCTCGGAGCATGTGTCGACGTAGATGTCGAGGAGGGCGTTGGGATTGCTGCGGGACGCGCGTGCGATGTAGATGGGGGCGCGGTCAAAATGGGCCTTGGTGCGGAAGTGAATGAGGGACCAGAGGGTGGGGTTGTTGACGGCGACGTCGCGCCAATGGCGGCAGACGTGGGAGAGGACGACCTCTGGGGTGGGCTGAGTGGGGTCGCGGTCGTCTGGGAGGGGCTGGGAGAAGGTGATGAGCTCAAAGATGGAGCGGAGGAGCTCTATGGGGAGTTGGTGTATGGGAGCGGCGGCCATGCAGGAACCAATGGAGAGATAGAGTTGCATAGAGCGAGTGGACGGGGGCTGCGAGCGGGAGATACGGGTGAGCGGGCGCGAGACAAGAGAGTGGAGGGGAGAGACGTACCTGGAGATGGGAGAACGGGGAGGAGGAGAGGTCGGCGGGATCGGGGGAGAGGGAGGAGATGAGGGGGTGAAGCGAAGAGGGGTTGAGAGGAGATGGAGGCGGGGGATCGTGGGACAACGGCTTGCCCGAATGGCGGATGACAGGTTCGAATCCGGATCGAGGACGCAGCATCGTTGCCGACTCCTCTCCGACTGCCGCGGGCTCGCAAACGTGCGCGTGGGCGGGCGGGCGCGGGCGGGGAAAGCGGACTACGCTCGCAGCGGTGCGCTGGACAGCGAGCACTCACGGGCTGGCAGGGCTGGAGGAGAGCGAGGGATTCGAGGGAGACGCGGAGGGCGAGAGGGTCGCTGTAAATACCAGCCCCGCTCAGATCCTGATCGAGATCGCCGATCGCCCCTTGCCGCATCGGGCCATGCTAGCCCCGGCCCGCCCCATGCCGCCCCTCTCCTCCAGCCCTCCTTCCAACGCGCTCGTCAGCCGCGCTCAAGTCGACGCCCTGCAAGCCAGCCCAGCAACGCGCGCGAGGGCAGATGGCAGCTGGAGCCAGCCGCGGCGGTCAGCCTCCCCCGCGCGCCTCGTCCAGCCCTTCTAATTGAATCCTATCGCCGTGACCCTTCTCCCAGCGCCTTCCTCTTCTCCTTCGCCTTTCCCTTCCACGCCCGAGCCCTCCAGCGCACTGCCCGCCCGCCTCAGCCCTCCTCTGCACCCCGTCCGACACACGTTCTCTTGCGGCCCTACCCCTCCTCTCCGCCGCATCGTCCCATCATCACCAGACAAGGGCGCGCACAGCACCATCGACAACTAGTCCAGCGCCAGAACGCCCACATCAGACTCTCCTCTCTTCTGCTCCCGCACGTCCTCGTGTACTGCGGGGGGCCGCTGAGTTTCGTCCCCTATCCCCCCTCCCAACGTCATCAGGCCGTCGGCATCCCTCCCTCCTCAGACTCTCCACCCCGCGGCTCGCTCGTACTTATCTGTTTTCTGTTTGTCGCTCTTTCTCCTCTCTGCTGATTTGCGTCCAGCACAAGCCCTATCTATACCCCCCCGCTGCGCTCGCGCTCTGTCCCCTCGCCCTTCTCCCGCCCTCCCAGCACCCAATGATACCAAGTCACCAACCGCCAACCACCAACGAAACACCCCCGCCCGCGCCCCAGCATCACCCAGTCGACCCCTCCCTTCCGCGCTCTTCGGATCGCGCGCCCTGCGCCCACAGGCCTCCCCCGCACACTAGTGACCCCGTCCGCAGCGCCCGGCCCTCGTCCTGTCAGGCTGTCACCCCCAACGCTATTCTCGGACTCCGCACAGCGCCCGGTCTAGCCTCCCTCGAATTCGAAGGGCTCCTCCTCGGCCTCCCGTACGTTGCGTCTCCTACTGGGGCTGACGGTCGACTGGCCGCGTTGCCACTGGTCACTGGCAAACAAGAGGGCTCTTGATCAACAGTCCGGAGCGTCTTGTGCCATCACTCTCTAGCTGGCCTCTATCGCGCCTCGTGGCCGTCACGGTGGCGAACCCATTCGCGCATTATCCGCCGTCGAGTGGGCTTCTGACTGACCGCTTGGTACTGCTCCCGCGCGAGGGCAGCTCGCCGCGGCGCGGGATTGGCCGCGTTCAAAACCGAGGTGACGCGGAGTGGCTTCGGTTCGCGATCGAGCGAGCGGCTGAAGCTTCGCGCGCGAGGAGGCTGACGTCGGACCCCAAACGGGTATTATTGGCAGACCGGGCGGCGCTGACGCGGATAGGCCGTCCGTGGCCAATCGCGAGGCAAACGACTAGCTGGCGTGCGTGACGTCGATGTCTAGCTACGTAGGTGGCCTTGCAATTGGCCAGGTACGCTGCAGCTGCGTGCTCGGACCTGCGACGACGTTGCCTTTCTGGCTGGCCATGGACACCAAGCTATATGCACCCGCCTCCGCCTCTTACTCAGTCGCCGCGCTCGCAAGGACTATACAGGACGGCTCTCCCGCCGACAGACGTCGACGCGCTAGCTGTAGACCTGTTCATGGTCAAGTTCTCGTACGTACAAACCCCTCCAACGTTAACGCGCCGCGCCCGGCCGTTAGCTCCCGCCTCCAAGCCGCTTCTCCCGCTGGCTCGTTCGCCCGCTCGTTCGCTGGTCGTGGACGGTGGCGCGCAAGTGTTGTGCCAGGACGGGGATAGAACGTTCTGGATCTCGTAATCGCCTCCCCCAAGCTTCGAATGCGCGCTGGCGGCTGCGTGCACGAAGTCACTTGCGGCCGCGCCAGCAAGTCAGTGGGTCAACAAAGATGAGCGTGTCACTGAGTGCTGGCGTTTCGTAGCCGTTCAAACTGTGCGCTGTACTGTATCGGGGTGCGCGCGCGTCCAGCTGCGGGTACGAGCCCGCTGCCTGACGCCGACGCCGACGCCAGACTCGAGCTCGAGCTCGTCCTCTCTTCGCTGTTCTCTTCAAGGCTTCAATTCCTCCAGCGGTGAAGCCGCATCGCCCAAACCAAACCCCTCAAGACCCAAAGAACCAAGAACCAAAAAACCGAATACTCGTACTTACGAAAGAACTTAAAGTCGGCTTTGCCGACCGCGTCCGAACGCCGAACGCCGTCCGACGCGCTGCGCTCCCGCGACCCTGTCTTCTCTTCTCCCGCGCAGGACTGTCAGTGGCCATACGACGCGACGTTGACAGGAGTAGGCCGCCCGTTTGGCGCTGGGGTTATAGGGGCCTTCCTCCGTGGCCAGAGGACGCGATGGATTCACATTAACCTGGACTCCCTGGGTTGTCTTTCGGTCGTTCGGGATGGAACTCTGGGCTCTGGACTCTGAACTCTATGGAGGCGGGAGAAGCTAAGTAGTCGGTGGCGCTTCTCGCCGCAGGGGAAGGGTTGCCGCAAACGTTAATGACTGCGCTCTACTTACCACGAGGCACGTCTAGTACTACTGGACGACGGTACCGCCTTAGGCGCCCTTGCTACGCTTGCACACGCCCTTCGTAGTAGCTGAACGCGAAACAGATATCGTTCTGGTACGAGATACCCGTCTTGCAAGGCAACCCCCGTCCTACTCGCCGAACGGGCCCGTATTACAAGCTTGACCTACATAACGCGTCCGGCGCGACTCGAAGCCCACAGTCCATACAGAGCCACCATTCCATACCTCTCCGCACGTTCCTACGCACGAGAAGGACAGGAGAAGACATCTGCATCTCGCATCCAGCTCGGAACCTGCCGCGGGCTCGCCACACGCTCGCGGGGCAGTACTCACTGTACCGAAGCACGAAGTACGAACCGCCGCGGTTCTCGCGCTGAACCTAGGCGTTCGCGCTCACTTCTGACTCGCACGTCCTCCTGGCCCTGCGCTCCTCTACATGCACAACGACCCGCCCTGCCCTGGGTCCGGTGGCGTTCCTTTACGCCACGCGCCACGGGAGGGCTCGCGATTGGGAGACGGGGCGGGATAATCCTACGTACTGATACTGCTAGCGCGATCGTGGCGTTCGAAGGACGCCCTGCGAACGGCGGGTGCGGGGCGGGTGCCGGGTCACCTGGTTCGGGTGGGCGTTGCGCGCGTTGGTGGTGTGTGCGTGTGTGTGTATGCCTATGCTATGTAGACGCTTTATGGGTGTGCGGGTATGTGGGTATGTGGGGTGAGGGTGTTAGGCGTTGCTCTGGTGTACGCGGTGCAATGCAATCTTGACGTTGACGTTGACGGCGAGGAGGATGTCTGGGTCGCACAGCATGCTGCTGCACGCACGCAGCCCAAGAAAGAGAATCTTGCAAAGGTCAAGTAGACAGCAACAAACGACAGCAAAGAGACACCCCTCTCCTCTCCTCCTCTCCTCCCCTCCTCTCCCCCCTCCTCCCTCTCGACGGAGCACGCTATGACTAGCGCGCGTCAGGGTTCGCGTTCCGCGCGAGGATGCGCGCGTTGTTCACGAACGCGTGCACGAGGTCGTCGAACGCGCCCTGCTCCTCCTTCGGCAGCGACGCGTCCCCGCGCTTCGCCGCGGCCGCGAGGAGGTAGGCCGAGTCGCGCAGCTCGACTTCGAGCTCGTGCAGGACTTCTGCCTGGGGGGGGGGGGAAGAGGAGCGTCAGAATGGGGGTAGTGGCGGTGACGGGGGCGGTGGTAGGGAAAAGGACAGGAAAAAGGGCAGGGTCAGGGTCGGCGGGTGTAGGTAGGAACGAGGGCGGGTGGGGAAGAGGGGGAGGACGGGACGCGGAGGGGCGCTCACTTTTGAATTGGGCCCCGCGCTCGCGGTGACCTGCGTGAGGTCGATGATGAACTCTTGGTGGGTGTAGCTCATCCGGTCTTTGCGCCGAGTATGCGTGGGGGAACCTAGTGGCGGCGGCACTGTGTACCATGGGAGGGTGGCGCACAGCGCCGAGACAGCCGCGTCAGCCAACCGGTTTGAATCCTAATGCTTCCGCGGTCCCTCCTCTGTCCATCCCCCTCCATCCCCTCCACCGCCGCTCACGAGCCGCACTGAAGCCCGAGGCGCACCAGTCCGCGGAGCGCGCCCCTCGGGCTTCAAGCTTCCCTGGCGGTCCCCGTCCACACAGGCAGGCAGACAGACAGGGTCCTCGGAAAGGGAAGAAACGAAACGAAACGCAAGACGTACCGGGGATTTCCACGTTCACACTCACGCGCCAGTCGACGGCGCGCTTCGGGCAGTAGATGTTGAGGTCCGCGAGGCGGACCTTGCGCATGCACGCGCGCACTGCACCCGTTTTCTCGTCGCGCGTGACGCGTACTTTCTCCCCGCGCCCGCCTCCACCGCCGCCGCCGTCGGGATCGAAGAAGTTGTCGACGAGGTGGAGGTGCTCGTACGAGATGCCGAGCGCGGGCTGCTCGAGCTTGAGCTGGTTGAGGAGCTTGTTGAAGTGTTGGTGTTGTCTCTGCACGTGAGAAGGGAGGTACGCGGTCAGGGGCTGGGAGGCGAGAGGGAAGTGGGGGCGTAACGGTGGTGAGACATACTGAAGACATGTTCGACTCGAATCGTATATCGAGCGCATTCGGCGCGAGAACTGGGGGCGGATGACCGGTCAGCCACCGCGGAGCGTCAGCCTCTGCGCTGCGCCCGGCACTGGTAGCCGCAAGGCGTCATACATGCTAGCCCTGGAGAGGTATACGCACTTGATTCGACAAGCACAGGTAGCTGTAGTCTCTGCCCGCTCCCCTTGTCCTTCAGCACCCCAATCTTTGCTTCGACTTCCACGACCCCGCCCGCGTCAGGTGGACGCGTGCTAATCGTATAGTGAATGAAGTCCGCGATCTCGCGAACGAACTCGTCGAGAGGCTCCACGCCTATTATTGAGGGAGAGAGCATAGGCAGTCCGCCCGCGTCAGGTGCGGGGACGGTCATGGTATCGCGGTGGTGGCCGTTGGAGGTACCGCCGCGGGAGGTGGATGGCTGAGGTGAGGAATGGCGGGCGCGTTTTGGGGGACGTTCGGAAGGAGTATCGTGGTCAAAGTCTTCGTCGGAGTGGTCGCGGTTATCCATATGTCGGAGCCGTGGAAAGCGTGATAAGGGTATATGATGGAACAACGCTGGGCGACGGCGCGGTGGGATGCTCGACTGAATGCGACGAGGCGGCGCCGAATGCATCGGGGAGAGGCACGTGCGTTTTCCCACCCCCAGTCAATACGTGGAGGACCGGGCCGTTCGTCCGGAATCTATCCGACAATATTGGAACGGTCCGACTGACGAGTGCACATCTCCTCGATTCTTTCTGGCTCTCCACCCACAGCAGCAATGTCTATCACAGAACGTGTGTACATACGCTGGGTACGTGTTCCGAATATCAGCCCATTTGATCCGAACGCGCTCGTTCTGACGCCCTGCAGCTTCCCGACGCCCCTTCAGAGCCGACCTCGACTCTTGTCCTCACTGCACACACTCGCCAGTTCGTCGACCTCCGGCTTCTCCTTCCTGGGCCACCTTTTAACGCTCTTGACTGGGGTTTCTCTGGCCACTCGGTCGGCACGTCTGAACATGGCATATGGACGCACGAGATCGACTCGCGCACTGCGCATCCAGAAGATGATGCTCCAGACGAAGGAGACACTGCGCCTCATCCCACGATGGACGGCGTTACACTTGAGAAGGGCCGGATGAGTCATCCAGACAGCGGGGAGGTAAGGGAATACGAGGAGGCGTGGCGCGACGTTATAGTGCATGCTGTCCCCGGGGAGGCGGGCGGGAAGTGCGCGAGCGTCGTGCTGGAGATGGAGGCACAGGTAGCGGCGAAAGGTGGTGCGGACGATGCCGGGTTACTGGCTAAGGGCGCTATTGTGCGTGTAGGTCAGTTCTGCCAAGGGATAGTGCGTATCGGGGCCGAAGTGACCATCGAGCGGTGGGCGTGGTCGGATGCGGATGGCGGAGGATGGGCGCGTATTGCGAAGATCGGAGCGGCGCCGATGCCGTGCGATGCCACTTGGAAGGACATCGTGAACTTGCAGGAGGGGGACGTGATCGCATGCAAAGGACGCTCGTGGGTGGCCAAGGCCATCCGGCTCCTGTGACATCTAATGTGGGTGCATTTTCGACGAACCTCCGTTCTTACTATTCAATATTGATGCACCGCATTGACAGCTATTTAATATCTACGATATGGACTCTCCTCCGATCTATCAGCGCAATTCCTGGTATTCAGACCCCATTCCACCCGGGTAGGGAGGATAATCTAAGCCTATTAGGCACTTTCGACGCGCTCGCCATCCTCAAGAGGATCCTTCAACTGTGGCAAGGTCGAAGCTGTTGCGGTCCTTCTCGTTTCTCGCGGTGTTTGCACGTTCCCTCGCACAAACGTCGAGAGGTTCCCCTGAAACATGGACAGGGGTTGTGCCTTTGCACCTGGGCTCCCTCGCTGGCAATTGAATCGGTGCTCTGGCCCGTCGAAGGATGGATATTCGACTCCCTCTGTGCTTCGGTTCGCATGGAGGACGTCCCTTGCCACACGCGTCTTGATCGGTATCCGCGGTCCCCTGGATGTGAAGGCTTCGGCAACGTGCTTAGAGTTGTGTAATATCCTCACGACGGTGACGGTCGGGGCTCACGTCGCCAGAATATCTTGTCGGGTCCGTAGAGCCTCCAAACCGGTAAGTCTATCCATGATGGCGCATGTGTTGACGACTCATAATACCAGACCTGCAGATCTCAGTCTCGACCTGCAGATCTCTCGGCCTAGGCCGCCCAACTTTCGTTCTCCGAACACGTTGTAACTCGCCACGGAATCTTCTTTGAATCCGGCCGGTGAGTCAGTTCTTCTATCAGTGGCGATCAGGCATTCGGGGAGCCCCACGAATGCATGTCTTTCCCTGCAGGTTCAATCCTGCGCACGCACGAATCCTTCAGTGGCGGAGGCTCTCAGTGCATGGCGTTCCGCTCGTCCTAATTTTACGACGTCTCAACGGCGAACTCTAGTCAGCATGACCCGAATCGTCGTACAAGTTCCGCAGCGGCGCGCCCCAAACAACCACGGACGTGTGAGCTTCTGTGGGCAGCTGACCCAAGCCGAGAATACGCCGCGTACATAAACCGATCGCTCAGGTGCATCTCGACCGGTGGCAGCCTGTACACGTTGCGTCTGCATCGACATCCCCCGATCGATATTCTTTTGGACCTGTCCTTTTTTCACTAGCGCTCCAGTCTAGGCACTTCGAGACACGAAGGGCGTCATGTCGAACGATTATAAGCACATTACTCGTAAGTCTCACGGTGCAGTGCATGTCCGTACATGGCTCATTGAACTAACCATATCCCACCACTACGCCTCTCATGCGTGCACCGCCTCCGTGAACACGGGACTCCTCTATTCCCGCTTGCGCAGCGGAGGAGGCCGAGTTCTTCATGGAGAACGGTTATTTGATCGTAAAGAACGCCTTCTCGCGTGAGCAAGCAGCAGAGTTCACCAAGGACCTTTGGGTCCGGCTCGGGCTCGACCCGGACGATGAGTCAACGTGGGACCGCGAGCGCATCCACATGCCAGTGCTTCGGCGCGAGCCCGTCGCGACGTTCGCACCACGGGTGAGTGCCCCTCGATCTCCGCCCGCCATCTCCGTGGGGCCGTGCCTACGTACCGTCCCGTTTCCGCCTACTGCAGTGTGGCCACCGCTGACCCTCGCCCGCCTTCGCGCCGCCCAGGTGTGGGAGATCATGAAGGAGCTCCTTGGCGGCGAGGACCGCATCGATGCGGTTTCGTCCTCTTGGGGCGACTCGTTCATCGTCAACCTCGGCCTGCCGCCCGCTGCGACCACCCCTTCGGCGTTCGGGTCCGCGTCACCGAGTCCCGCGGCGCTCACCAACTGGCACGTCGACGGCGATTTCTTCGTCCACTTCCTCGACTCGCCCGAGCAGGCACTGCTCGTCACCCCCATCTTCTCAGACATCGCACCCGGCGGTGGGGCGACGTACATCGCGCCAGACTGCCTCGCGCCCGTCGCGCGCTACCTCGCCGCACACCCAGAGGGCGTTCTGCCTCTCAAGTGCTCCTTCATCCCCTCAACCTCGCCCGCGCTCGGCCCCGCCCCGCCCTTCCCGCCAGAGGCCGACCCCGGGTTCCGCTCACACATCGCCGAAGCGGGAAAATGCTCCCGCTTCGTCGAGCTCACCGGCTCCGTAGGCGACGTCGTCCTCCTCCACCCGCTCATGCTGCACTCCGCCTCCCCGAACCTCCTCCGCGTCCCGCGCGTGATCACGAACCCGCCCGCGGCGCTGCGGGAGCCGTTCTGCTTCGCCCGCGCGGACCCGCGCGAGTACAGCCTCGTCGAGCGCGCGACGCTCCGCGCGCTGGGCGTGGAGCGGTTCGAGTTTGCGCCGACGACGGAGCGGAGGAGGCTCGTGCCCGCGCGCGAGGGGGTCCAGGCGAAGATGGTCGAAGAGGAAAGGGCGAGGCTTGCGGCGGCGCGAGAGAAGAAGGTTGAGGGTGTCGGTGTCGGTGCTGCGTCTGTGACGTCGATCGCCGTTGCGTGAGCTGCTGTTGTATGGGTTCTCGCATAGGGAATGACGATGTCCGTTTCTGTTGAAGGCGTGTCGATGCGTATGGCACGTGGTTTACGCTAGTATCCAGCCCACACGACGGTTGTTCGCAAAACCGTTCGTTTGCGATAGGAAGCTTTCTGAAATCGGGAGCATGAGATCCGACGGACAGGGCACCTGGCCTGCGGTGGTTACGGTATACGAAGGCCAACGGTCGTGTCGCTGCCGTCATCCTCTCCGTTGTCGCCATTCTCGTTTTCATCACCGCTGCCCAGTCCCGCTCCGGTCCGCTATTGGCGGTGGACGTGTGTGAGGGACACACCGTGTGGCTTTACTTGTTACTGCGGAGACGGATCCCGGTTCTTGGCGTTAGCCGTCGCTTGGTGCTTTGAGGAAACCAGCAGGTGATTTTGAGGAGAATTTTCTGGTGACCGTTCCTCAACCGAGATGGCGGAGATGAGTGAGGGGACCCCACATGATGACGCGCGTTGTACACGGTTTTCCATGCAACTTATCGCTTATGGAGGGCGTGTACGAGCGCTGCCGGCCTTGAGCTCTAACGTTACTTCGGGGACCGCCGGACGATGGTTCTGCCTGTAGGTATAGCGATGGAGAAGGTGTAGGCGTTAGAGTGACGGAATCTCGCATCTGTTAGATCCTGGTCGAAGTTCCAGCCGGAGCCTTGCGTTTAAGACCCGGACAATGTCGTTAGTTTAGCGAAAGCCGGGCGGAAAGGTTCCAAAGCCGATTACTAGAACGAGACTGCCAGTTCGCCGTCGTTTGCAAGTCGATCCCCACATGGAAAATGGCCAACGGCGATAGCTATGGAGAAAAGAGTGTCTACCGCTAGGCGTCGTCACAACGGAACGTGTTTCCGCATAACAAATCCGCGGTGCGTGGCAAGTGAATCGGAAGTGATGCCCGGAGGCTCGTGCACGAGATTATCGCTTGCGGTGTCGGGCGAGAACTACTGGGTCAGCTTAAGGTGCCACAGAATTCCAGCTCTCACCTTCCCGTACGACATCATCGGCAGCAAGAGAGCGTCTTGACGCAAAGTCCGCAGAAAACCAGCTTGGGCGGAAGGTTAAGTTTTAGTGCCGGCAGTGAACCAAAATGCCCAGTACTGAACCTCCGCGGGCATGGCGGTGAGGTGTCCAGCGACGTATGCACTTACACACATACCGCAAGTCGGGTCCCTCTCCGAGTCGGTCTCGGTGAGCCGCACCCGACTGACATCCTGGAACCGGCATGCCGATTACGCAAAGCTCGGTCGCGAGGGACCCTGGCTCCTGACTCTTCGCGCGTGCACGGGGGACGTCCGCGAGCATATACGTGGAAGGAAACTGCAGATCAGCGGCTCCCGCCCCGTGTGCGCTCCCAGATCTCGGCCGAACGGCGACGGGGTGCCAGCGTACCGGGAGCCTCTTGAGTCTTGCGAGGACGACTCGGAGTGGGCCCAGGGGCCTGACAGTCGCGGTGGAAATAATCTGTATCTGTATGTATTCAAGAATCTCAGTGGACGACGCGCGGCGCGGCACGCCGAAGGAGAGGGGGGTGGACGCAGGTACCGCTCACTTACGACATGCGCGCCCTGAGATCTCGACTCGGAGGCGCGGGAGGAAGCGTGAGTCGATAGGATAAGCAGCGGCGACTTGCAAAGTCAATGCAAAGTCGCAATCGAACGACAGGGCGACGGGATGACAGGGCGACAGGGCGACAGGAGGCGACGGGGCGACGGGCCCGGTGCGCGGCGTTGCGGCAGGATAGGCAACGCGGCCCCAGCCCGAGCAAGAGACGGCGCCCACGATCGGGTTCGAGAACATCAGAAAGGAGGTTCCGAGCGAGTGTGTCCGGCAAGGCACAGCGCAGAGTATGTATTGAGAACCGAGCGAGATGAGAAAAGTTGTAGCCAGTGCGCGAGAGTGACGGTGTTCTACCGACGCGGGCCCATCACCGCACCCGCTGCGTTGCGCCGCGCGCGGTGATGACGTCGTCGCCTTATATCCTGGCGCGGTGGGTCACGTGGGAGGCATCACGCCCGCGCGATCAAAGACGTTGTGGCGCCAACACGTGTATACGGTACTTCTGTGCGCGTGTTTCCTCCGTGTCGCCGAGACGTTTTCATCTTCCGCAAGATGGACAGCGAAGACGGGATGCACGCATCCTGCGCATCGTGACGTATCGTCTCCCGCGGGTGCAGTCGCATTAGCGGAGGCCAAAGTGCTCTATCCGGTTGCCCTCGCGGCTGAACAGCCACCGACACTAATCGTACACGCGCAGAGTGTGGAAGAACCGGAACACGAAAAGAGTACATAAATCTCCAAAACATGCGCTCCAAAACTCCCCCTCGCGCGCAGTGCGCATGCGATCCCGGGCAGGGACGACCTGTGTTGGATATGGTATCAGCAAGGCCTATGCGCCAGCCATCGCGCAGCGCACGCACCGCATGTCCGACGCTCCCCTCCCTTCCCTCGTTCGAGCATCGCCTCAGCTCAGAGCAGGCCGGGGAAGAACCACCACCGAACGCTCGCAGCGTACTGCTCCCACTCCTTCCCGAACTCCTCCTTCAGGGCTGCGTCCTCCATGCGCGCGCGGCGCACGCCAACCGCGAGCCACCAGCCGAACCAGACCGCGAAGACGGCCCACGCGGCGGCGAGGCGGATGGTCTGCGCGCTGCCCGCGCTCACGCACTCGCACACCCACCCGCCGGGCGAGAGGTCGGTGAAACCAAGGCCGAGGAAGACGAGCAGGGAGCCGAGGTAGGCGGGGTGGCGCACAAATGCGTACGGGCCCGAGGTGATAAGCCGGTGTTTGGGGAGGAGGGTGAGGTCGAAGGTGAAGAGAGGGCCGAGGTAGCGATAGCAGGTCAGGCGGAGGAGGGTGCCTGCGGCGACGAGGGCGAGACCGGAGAGGAAGGGATATGTCGAGCGGATGGGCGAGGGCCGAGCTGCGGCGGGACAGAGGACGGAGGGAAGGGCGGTAGAGAGGGCGGAGCGGGGTAGGTGCTGCGCGAGCACAAGGAGGATATCGGCGAGGGTGCATAACCAGACGAGTGGTTGTTGGATCTGTGGTGCGGAACGGAGGCGTGAGTACGGAAGACGAAGCAAAAGGTGCCGACGATGAGAAGGGGTTACGGAAGGGGCGAGCAGGGCTAGGCACGCGTCGGTGCCGTGTGGGTATGGAAGCGCGGAGTGGTACGGGCACGGCGGGGGACGTCAGGAACGAAGAGGAGGGGGGCTGACCTTGAAGATGAGTGGCGCTATGCGGATAAAGGGGGACTCGGTAGAGTCGTAGCGACCCTTGGGGGGCGTCTTGTTGGGCGGGGTGCTGGCGAGCTGGTAGAGGACAGCATGGAGGAGGACTAGGGGCGCGCGAATGATAGACATGGCGGCGGAGGAGGAGGGAGGGCGGGACTGGCGGGCGGGGACTTGAGAGAAGGGCGGGGTTATAAGGCGGCTGGGGGAGGAGGAAGCGGACTGAAGGGCGTTTTGACGGGAGCGGCCGAGGGCATCGCGAAGGGTCCAGGAGAAAGAGCGTGCAGCAAGGGGAGCGTGATCGGAAGGAGGAGGGGCGGCCCAGCGACGAGGACGAGATCCGGGCCCTGTGCGATCTGAGTTGGACGGTGGGATCTGCCTGCGCGGGTGCATCTCCTCACAGCGAAAGTGCTTCTGCGCGGGTCCATCTCTGCCTGTTCTCGCTCGGACGGCGAATATTACGAGGTTCCCAGCTGCCGGCGCTGGGCTGCCCCGCCCGCCGCGCGCGTTCGGCGGAACGGGCCCCTCGCGCGCGCCCTCTCCTCCCACGCTCCGTCCCCGTCCAGCCACGACCGACCAGCGGCGCTCTCCCAACCCGCCCGAGGACCTTTCTTCGATCCGCGGAAGTCCACCCCGTGCCAAACTCTATCCTCCCCTCCTTCCGGCCAGACTCCCCTCTTTTCCCGCCCGCCCCGCCGCCGCCTCCTGCCTCTTTCGGCCGCTGGGCAGGGCGCGAGTCCCGCGAGACAACGTTCTCCGTCGCTGCGCCTTCGCCGTCGTCCATGGCAATCCGCGTCGTGGGGCATCCGTGCGCGTATTACAACCTTCGTGAGCAGTTCCTAGCGCAGATCAGCAACCGCAGCCACACTCGGACAGATCGCACCCACCTGCATTCGGACGGCCGCGAGGGCGCCTGCGGGGCCTCCGCCGGGAGAGACGTCCGAAAGAACAGGCCAATCTCCCCTCTTCGTCCGGAAGATGAGCGCGCGGGACGGGCCCGTCAGCGCTGCTCTCGCTTGCAGCTGCGATCCCGCACCCTGCCTGCCACCGCCTGCCACTGCTTGCCCGTGCACGCCGCGGATGCCGCGCGAACGTGCTCGCCCTCGAATCCCGCGGCCCCCACTCCGCTCACGCGTCCGCCACGCTCTCCCAGCCGCGCCTCCTTCTCCTGCTGTTGCTGCTGCTGCCGCCACCTGCAGCTTCGACCGTAGCTGATGCGCCAGCGCGAACCCCTCCGGTAGATTAGTCTTCCGCACCCGCGCCCTCTGTCTCCGTCACTGTCGCTTCCACCTCCTCCATCCGCCGCGCGACGGTCTCCCACCGCACCCTCTCCGGCAGGTCCTCCCCAAAGTGCTTCACCGCCAGCACCATCTGCCGCGCGCACCGCTCCGCGCTCACCCCGCCGGCCCCCGTCCCGAGCCCGGTCATCAGCACCCGCTCGATGCGCTGTTTCCCCACGTTCACTCCTCTCACTGCGCCTTCCCCTTGCGGGACCGCGCTCGCGTCTGGTGCGTCTGCATCCGCGTCCGCGTTCCACCGCGCGACCTCAGCGAGCAGCGCCCACGTCGCGTTATACGCCAAGTCCCTATGCCAACGCACGTCCTGCGGGACGCGCATTGTAGGTAAGACCGCGAGCGCATGCGCGCCCCACGGATTTCTTCCTGCGCCCCTGACCGCCTCGGGGAGCGGGACGAGCGCGCACGCGCCCGGGGGCAGGAACCCCCCGTACGCGCGCGTGCGCAGCGCCGCCTGGACGTGGTCCGTGAGCGCGTAGAGGTCGTCGGAGGGGCCCTGGAACGCTCGAGAGAGGGCGAGGTCGAACCTGAAGGCGCGTCGTTAGGGACGCGAGGTGCAGAAGGGGCAAGGAAGAGGGGGGCGTGTGAGCGCAGGGCGCGCGGGGAGATGCACACGGGGAGATGTCGCGCGCCGCGAGCGAACGAACGAGCGAGCCGGCGGCGTGCGTGCGCGCTGTGTGGAGGAGGGGCGCGCGACGCGAGATGCGAGATGCAGAGATGCGTTTCCCCGAGGAGAGAAAAAGGTCCGGGGGCGGTACGTCAGAACGTACGTGACCGCCGCCCCAAGGACAACCGCCATCTGGACAACGCGCATCCGCGCACGGTGCGTCCGTATGTACATACATACGCCGGGCGCGACGCGCAAGCGATGCCATAACATAATAGAACAGAAGCGAGATGAGGGGGAGGAGGAGGAATAAAGTGCTCACCCGCCGTCCATGATGCCGAACGCGTTCGCCGGGGAGACGACGCAGTCGCACGCGAGCCGCGCGGGCTCGACCTCGTCTAGGCGGCCCTCGACAACGTCGATGCCCACGGTGCGGCGGGCCTCCTGGGGGCCCCAGTACCGCGTGATCGCCCGCCGCCAGGCGTCGCAGAGCGAGGGGCGCGGCGGCCGCGGAGCCGGCGCGAGGAAGATGAGGTGCGGGACGCGCGACGCTGCTGAGCTCGCGGTGGAGGAAATGCTGGCGGACATATGTGTTCTGCGGGCGAAGTGGTGGTGGTGGTGGTCTTCGGAAGAGGATGGACGGCCGGACAGCCGCCAGAGCGCCGCTGGACCAGCCGCGGCGGCGATCGGGACGGGGAGATCTCACGATGGTGATCGCGATCGCGCGACGTCACTGCTGCACGCAGGCGGAGGACGGAGCCGACGCGCCTCCTTCCAGCCACTGCTGCCAGCCATCGCCAGCCGCCGCCAGCCTCGCCCAGCAAGGCAGCCGCATGCGCGGATGCGGCTGGCGGGGGCGGGCTGTTCGCCTCTTGCCTTTTTCTTTTCTCCTCCTTCGACGCAGACGCACGCGGACGGGCCCCGCGGACGCACTTCTATCTCCGTCTCCCCGCGAGAACGCCGGGCTGGGGAGACTCTTCGCTGGTGCTCCCAGTTCCTCCGCCGCCTTCGCCTCCCATCTCGCATCACATTCGCCCCATCCAGCCTTCGTGTCGCTTCCAGGCCCCATTAATCTTCCAAGACCTCTAAATGTCTACAAGCGCGACAGCCTTCTGCCACCGGGCGCCCCCGCTCGGTCCGCGGGGATGACAAGGTTCAATGCATGTGCGATCTCGTCGACGCCCGTTCATGCTAAGCCCAACAGTCCACATATGCATCACCATCTGCAGTAGTCGTCACCACCGCCTTGCGAGCAGCGCACCCAACGTCCGCCAATGTCCGACATTCTCGCGACACAGCATCCGGCCGGACAACCCCCTCGAGAGGCAAACAAACGTTCATCTCGGCCTCCGAGAGAGCCTATAACGCCGCCGCGCGCCCTTCTGCACTCGCTGCGGCTGCCTGTTGCGTTCATAAGTGAGTTCGCAAAGCGGCCTCGGGAATGGACTACTGCCATGTACGTCCACCTTTCCATCCATCCCTTGCAACTGCTCATCAACGTGTACTCGTCCAGCCGAACACGAGCCTCGTCCTTCCTCCCCAGCGCCAACGTGCGGTCTCGGTCGTAGCCTCAGGGGCACACCTCGCTCAATCCCACCAAACCCCCCTCGCATCGCGCTCCCACTCCCACACGCACGCGCGCGCGCGCGCTCGGGGAGCCCCCGTCGGCGCAGATAGGCTCGCACCCCGTTCGAAGGCGGAAGAGCTAATCGCAGAGCCTGCGTCAGACTAGAACACCCGCCGAGAGTTTCCGCCACGACGGTGCGCGCCTTGCGAGCTGGACCGTACGCGCCCGGCGTTCCCTCGTGCTCAGCTGCCAGTGGGTTCTGCGGAGCGCACCCGTGCGTGTTTCTTTTCTCTTCTTTTTTCGTTATTCAGCGGCCCGGGACGTTCAGCGGGTGCGATGGGATAGGAAGGTCGATGGGATGTGACGGGGTGGAGTGGATACCGTGCCATCTCAGGCTTAGGCGCATCGTCGGTCTGGCCAGGACGCAGATCGCACCGTGCCCTTTCGCCGGATGCTTATCTCGCGCGGCCGGCTCCTCCCCACGCCCCGTCGCCCTGGCTCACGTCCATATGCCTCCGTATGCCCGCGCGCGCGCGGCGCGTGCAGAAGGGTGCGGGGCCCGCATGCGGCAGCTCCCGCATTCCAGGCGCGAAGCCCACGCCTGTCACGAGGCGGCGGGCGCGCTGAGCGACGTCGATGGGCTCCCGTCTGGGCGAATGGCCGCGGCGCGCGAGCGGGACTGCGCACGCGCGGGAGGCTTACCGCTCCCGGGGATCTCGAAGCTTTCTCTTTTCTCTTCGGTGGCGTCAACGGACGACGGTCGACCGTCAACCGGTCACACTACGTCGGCGGTCGGAGACGACCCGCCACGGGAGCGCCGGGGTGGCCGAGGAAGCGACGTGCGGGTGCGCGGGCCGTACGTGTGGGTGTTCTGCGGGTGAGGGGGACGTTGATGAGTTGCACGAGGAGGAAGTCGATCATCATCTGGCGGGATGGCGGGCGGAGAGAGGTGTGGCCGAGTGCTGAATCGGTTCCATTCCTTGCTTGCGTCCCTGTCGGGAAGTGGGCGCCTCCTTCCTGCTGTTTTCACTCTATGATCATGAAGAACCCATGACTGCCCGCCGCGGTACGTCCGCGGAACGCGTCTCGTTCGGAATCCTCTCCGCGCTGCGCTGCAGCGGCCATTGGACGCGCCCCAGGTCAGACGGGTGCGTGCGCTCGGCCCGTGGGCTCATATTCCGAAACCGCTGACTCGTAGGTTTGCCCCCTCCCAGAGCTCTCTGCGCGGAGACAGAGCGCGGACGAGGTCGGAGGCGGACCGCGCGATAAGGAGGCTCCGTTTCCAGAAGGAGACCCTGAGCGACGGAGGGGGCGCGCGGGCGCGCGGCGGAGGGTCGTGATGAACGCGAGATGAACTGCTAGTCCTGTACTGGTGGTTTCTGCAACGCTATGGGCGCTCTATCTCAGCGGATGGGCGAGATCTAGGCCGCGTTTATAGTCAATACTTGACGGCATGGCCGCGGCGGATATTAGGTGCGTCCTGTGGCTCTGCCGGAACCTTGATCGCAAAGTGCTCACGAGAGCCACTTTCAACTCATCCCGCGCCGGCGTGTGCTCTGGGGAATTTTCCTCCGATTCGTCTACGCGTCCGTGCGCATATACTCATCGCCAACCAGTCCTTCTCACTGCTCTCAGCCAACCCTCCACACGCCGCGCAGTACCCTCAATCCAAACCCGTACCAAACGCCATCCCGACCTTCCCACACCCGCCGCCTCCGCCTCGTACCACCCTTGCGCTCTCAAAGCGCGATCGGCCCCGCCTCCACGTCCCCCGCGTTCGCGCCCGCGCCCGCGCCCATCGCCCTCTGTACCCTTCCGCGCACCCGCCCCGCGACCCTCTTCGCGTACACCACCACGACCTTCCGATGGAGCCACTCCGGCCCGAGCGCGAGCGCGCGCCCGACGCCCTCGAGCACCTTGCCCGTCCCGTACAGCATCGCGCCTGCCCCCGCTAGGGCGGCGGCGGCGGCGATCGCCGGGGGGATGACGAGCGCGAGGAGGCCCGTCCAGAGCAGCTTCACGATCGTCAGCCCTTCGCCGCCGCAGGTCGGTTCCTCGCCGGCGTTGTCTGCCGCCGGGTGCTCGTGGGTGTAGGTGAGGACCGAGGCGGCGGGAGAGGCGGCGCGGGTGTGCGCGGGGCTGGTGGGGAGGGGGGTGTATTCGGGCGCGGAGGGCGGGAGGGGGAGCTTGATGTCCTCGGGGAAGTTGTTCTGGCTGGCCATGGTCGAGGTGAGGCTGCTGAACGTGAACCTTGCAGGAATGTTAGCGCGCGAATGGCCTGCGGAGGGCGCATACACTCACTGCGGAAAGCGCTTGGTAAGATTCAAACGCGAGGGCGAAGACTGCAGCTTCGGTCAGGGATTATTCGGTGGTGAGGGTCCTCGCTCAGAGTCATTTCACGCTATATACCCTGCGCGTCGCTGCGGTGTATGTCGTGGCGAGCTGAACGTCCGCACATAGGTAGCATATGTGGCTCGAGTTGACGTGCATGATGATCCCGCGGTTCGTGATGCCGTCACGAGAGCTCGAGCTTGCTTTGCATATGTCAAGACTCTGCTGCGCGCGAACATGTCAATGCGCGCAGTCTCCTAAAGTGACCGTGCGCATCGATGTACTATCTCCTTCTAGTTATGTACACACTCGAAGTCCGAGTATGTATGTTTCTGGCTGCGCCACAGGCAACGTATAGCACCGAGTCGAATAGAATGCGCCTCTGCTTTTCCGCCGGAATGACCTTACTTGCTTTCTCGCCCTTCGATGCTCCCCGCGCTCATCCACCTGCGTCGCTTCAAAGACATTATTTAGTAGCACAGCAACATATGTTTTGATACTGTACGCAGCATGACGCTCGACCTCGACGTCTGCGCAGCGTCCGGCATGTGCCCGGCTTGACCCACTATCAGCAGTCTCGGTGGCTGCGCCGAAGACGCAAGGCTGCGCTACCCCCCCACGCGCGCGCGGCGCAGTACTTTGGTGGATGTGTTCGACGTTGGTTTGTTCTCATTATATAATGGGCTATTTGACGGCTACAGAGCATATTCAATTGAATGAGCAGGACCAAAGTGCTCGGATGACATGCCCGAAGGCGGAATTTGCCTCGACACGTGCACCGTCGACGGTTCACTTTCGGCTCAGAATCTGTTCATCTAGCGATACCAAGCGTCGCGGTGGATTGAAGAGACCAACTTGATTCTGACAATTCAACATGGAGACAAAGCCTACAACTATTCCACTATCGCACCTGACACTGTTCGTTCACAAACGCCTCTGCAGCCCCCGACGCCGGACTTATACGGCTCCAATCCAACTCCTGACCTTCGCGTATCTCCATCCGTAGCTATCAAGCCACTGCGATCTGCTGCACCGGGACAGCACCAGCGTCGACCCCCTCCCCACGCCTCTCGCGCGCCGCCGCGAGCCGCGCCTTCTCCTCCTCCACCATCCTCGCATAGATCCCAATCCGCGCGGGCACAAGCCCCCTTCTCTCCGTCGTCGGCGCGAACTCGAGCGAGTCCACGCCCAGCGCGCGGAGCGTCGCGCGCTCGACGAGGCTGTACGCGCGCGGGTCCGCGCGCGCGAAGCGGAAGGGCGCGCGCAGCTCGACGCGCGGGTTCGTGATCACGCGCGGGGCGCGGAGGAGGTTCGGGGAGGCGGAGTGCGGCATGAGCGGGTGGAGGAGGACGACGTCCCCGACGGAGCCGGTGAGCTCGATGAAGGTGGAGCATTTGGCGACTTCGGCGGGTTGGGAGCGGTAGGCTGGGTCTGCGCTGGGCGGGAAGGGTGGGGAGGGGAGGAGGGAGGGGGAGGTGGAGGGTACGAGGGCGTATTGGACGGGGACGACGCCTTCGGGGTGTGCGGCGAGGTAACGCGCGACTGGGGCGATGCCGTCTGGGGTGATGTACGTAGCCCCGCCGCCGGGGGCGATATCGGAGAAGAGGGGGATGACGAGCAAGGCCTGCTCGGGCGAGTCGAGGAAGTGCACGAAGAAGTCACCGTCAACGTGCCAGTTGGTGAGCGCCGCGGGCGTGGGCGACGCGGACCCGAACGAGGACGGCTCGGACGAGGAGGGCGGGAGGCCGAGGTTCACGATGAACGAGTCGCCCCACGCGGACGCGTCGGCATCGATGCGGTCCGTTCCGCCGAGGAGGTCGCCCATGACCTCCCAGACCTAGGAACGGACGGAGCGTCAGTGCATGCCGGCGTACGTACGAGAGCCCCCGTGAGCAGAATAGCGGACGGAGACGGCAGCGCGAACGGCCGGGCACGGGACTCACCCGCGGGGCGAAGTTCGCGACGGGTTCCAGCCGGTGGTGTGGCATATGGACCTTCTCGCGGTCCCACGTCGACTCGTCCTGCGGATCAAGTCCAAGCCGGACCCAGAGGTCCTTGGTGAACTCCGCGGCCTGCTCACGCGAGAAGGCGTTCTTGACGATCAGGTAGCCGTTTTCCAAGAAGAAATCAGCTTCTTCCTCTACGAAGAGTGTTTGCATGTGCAGCCGCCGTCGTACGGACCGGCGAAATTTGAGCGACGCGAGGTATGACATCGTCAGTATGGACCGAGCCACGGTCTGTCGAACATACTCGTGATGTGCTTGTATTCTGTCGTCATGTTGTGTCGCTAGCCTGGTACTAGTTGGACGAGCCTGCTGAGTGGAGGAGTAGAGCGACGTTGTGGAACGGACGCAACTGAGCTTGCGACCCTGAGGACCGTTCGGCTTTTATACGTCGAGCAACACCCCCTCGGAGTGCCGGTGGCTCGCATACGTACCCCTTCGGTGATTCAGTGGGCTCGTCTACGTACGATGAAATGCCCGTACTCACAGGTACTCACAGTGCCAAGAGGGAAGTACTTGAACGGTGGTTTTAGAGTACACGAGGTCGCGATAAAGCCGCAGTGCGAATGCTGCGCCGCTGCCGCTGTATAGTATTCTTTGGGTGCGGAGCGCGGAGCTCGACCGCGGTGGTAGCGGATGAGGGACTTGCTCGAACTTGAATGGAGGGCTGGAGTGATCATTTCTGAGCACTGCGTGCAAGCGAAGTATTCAGCGGGGTGTGACGCGCTCCTCATCTCCGAGACAGACTTACACTCAAAGTACCCTTCTCGCCATCGAGCGAAGTCCCAGTCAAGATTTCAAACGTCTGATCGCCATACTTGCCAGCTCCATAACGTTCACGGACTACCGTAGATCACTGCGCCGTAGTGCTGGAACTCTCATGACATTGATCCTGTGACCGAAGCAGTCAACACCGTAAATCCTATCGCTCATGTCGATGTGGCCGTTGGGGCGTTAGGCCTTTCAGCAAGTCGTGATCGTCGCCGCACAAATATCGTCGAAGTGAGGAAGCTGAGATTTTTGTGACGTTAGCAGCGAGCCAAATCCCTATCAGCCCAGAGGGTGCCGCAGTGAAGTGGTCAGCATGATTGCAGAGACGATTGAGCGAAGCGGTCTGTGCCCACATGAACCAGGCTTGCGTGCCGAAGGAAACGGATTCTATTCTCGCTGACACGTTCTCCGCAGCGTGAAGGCGAGTCATGTCGGTGTCAGCTGGTTAAGCTCAACATTCAAACCAGATTCGCACATGCCCACCTGCTGGCTTCTCGTCCGTCGGAGCACTTGACTCCGCTATCAGTTCGACAGGATCCGGAACCTGACCGGCGTTAGACGTGGTCGTCTGAACTGTGCAGTCTTCGAATACTTTGAGAGTATCACTCTTTCTTCGCCAGTGTTGCACGTCTAACGACACAACATTGAAGTTTTACATCACCAGGATTACGCCCAAGCGAGAATGTAGGAAATTAGCAGCTGTTTCTTCGCGTTGATGAGACCGACACCGCTATCAGTAGAATAGCAATGATCATAGGGCGCACTAGCAGAGGAGAATAAAGTAGTTAAATACAGGGAGCGAATGCAACTGTAACAGGGCGATCTCAGTCCACCTTCCTGGACCACCTCCTGTTGCTCGGACGGGGACTTGCCCGCCCGCCGGGAGAGGCAGGAGGAACGATAACCTCGACCTTGTGGGTGGGAGGTTGCCAGTGCACCTGGGACTTCTCCTCGCGGGTGCCGATGGGACCCATCTCGAGCTCGTCCTTCTCCACCTTGCCCCAGTAGAGCCACATTTGGGCGCCGAGTACAACGTTCAGGGCGAGAGCGAGGGCGAAGCCAGCGGTGATGATGGGGTCGCCCACTTCGGCGGCGGTAGTGAAGAGGCGGGCGAGGCAGCCGCCGACCTGGGAGATGACGGCAAAAGCGGAGAGCTGGCCGGTGCTCTGGGCGCGGTGGTTCTGCCGTATTTGAGGCAACTTGGAGAAAAGGGAGAGTGGGAGCGTCGCGAGCTGGAGGAGCGCAAGCGCGGAAGGTGGCGCGACGACGAGGGCAAGAACGCATGCAAGCGTGGCTTGAACAGAGAGGACTGCGCGCTGGATCGCACTTCGAGCCTTGAGAGCGGACGGAGGGTTGTAGTGAACGATGAGGATGGTGATGACGATGTTTTGGATGGTAAGGAAGAAGTTCTCGCCATAGGTGGAAAAGGGGAACTCGTTGCGGTAAGAGTAGGCGAGGGTGATGGCGTATGCGAACGTTTCAAGAACGTAGGCAGTGAGGGAGAGGCCGCGCGCGGACCGCGCGGAAACGACTGCGGGCGGCGACGGTGAGGGGCTTGGTCAGGAGGCGAAGGAAGATACGTACTGAGCAGCAGCTGAGGAACCTTCATGATGGAACCTCCAACCACAATGCCAAGTCCAAGCCCCTTCGATAGACAATATTTGAGACATTCGATGTCGCTGAAGTCCAGGTTCTCAACGATAGACGAATAGCATTTCTAACAACGGGTTTAGCGGACGCGACAGAGAAAGACTGCAGCACGCACCTGGCCAACGATAGCCACGCCCAAATCCTTTACGAACCAAGGCAAATTCTGTGTGATGGCGGTCATCGCGACAGGGGCGGAGGAGGAAAAAAGACAAGCGAGGCGAGAGGAGACAGCGGAGGCGAGGCGAGGAGTCGTCGAGGACGTGTCGCGGTAAGCGCACGTGTCGAGCGCGTCGCCAGTCCACGTGCGCAGTGCCCGATATGGCAACCGATTTTTTGGCCGCGGAGGGCGGCGAGCGGGACGGCTTGCACGACGTGCTGCACAACGAGCAAGTGCTCCTCCTCGATCCATCCACCACCTCCTGCCCATCATGGCCGAGTACGACCTCACAAAAACGATTATCCCCTACTGCGATCGCCATCTCGTCTTTCCTCTCCTCGCCCACCTCGAGCAGAACGAGCTCTTTCCCGTCGAGCAAGTACAAGCGGCCCAGTATGAGCTAGCCAAGGAGACGAACATGGTAGACTATGCCATGAACCTCTTCACGCAGGTCCATGCGGATGAAGAGGTCCCCCCAGGTATGAACCATCCTGTACTCTGCTCGCATGTACCTGATCCCCACCAGAATTTGCCGAGAAGCGTGAAAAGGCCGTCTCGACCAACGAGCAGCTCCAGCAGGAGGCTCAGTTCGTGCTCGACGTTATTGAGAAGCCGGAGGTCGCACAATCCCTCCGTCAGGATAAGAACCAAAACTTGCAGTACCTGCGAGACCATCACAATGTGCGTTATTTGGTCTTTAACCCTCCAACCCCTTTCCCGACCTCGCACAGGTCACGCTCGAACAAATCACCGCACTCTACAACTTCGGCAAGTTCCAATACTCTTACGGAAACTACTCGGGCGCTGCAGATTACCTCTACCACTTCCGCATCCTCTCTACCGACCCCGATCTCACCATCTCCGCCCACTGGGGTAAACTCGCGTGCGACATCCTCACTGGCAAGTGGGATGTCGCCCTCGAGGAGCTCAACTCTCTCCGGGAGGCCATCGATGCACGCGCACCGTCCATGCCCCAGTTCGCTGCACCCTCCTCCAACGCTGATCCCGCCCTCGGCCAGCTTCACTCCCGCACATGGCTCCTCCACTGGTCCCTCTTCGTCTACTTCAACCACCCACAGGGCCGCACTCTCCTCCTCGAAACCTTCCTCTCCCCTACCTACCTCAACACCATCCAGACCTCGTGTCCGTGGGTACTCCGCTACCTCGCCACCGCTGCCGTGCTCTCTCGCAAGTCTTCATCGGGTGCGCTCTCGTCGCGCGTCCGGCACTCCATCCGGGAAATCGTCAAAGTTATACAGATGGAGGAGTACCAGTACCAGGACCCTGTCACGCAATTCCTCAAGGAGTTGTACGTCGAGTTCGACTTCGAGGCCGCCCAGAAGGAGCTCAGCAAGGCTGAGACCGTCGTTGCGAACGACTTCTTCCTCGGCGAATTCCGCGACGACTTCATGGACAATGCACGCTATCTGATCACGGAGGCGTATTGCAGGATACACCAACGGATCGATATCGCGTACGTGCTCGCTTGTGGCTATAGGAATCACGCTGCTCACGTCAGGATATAGAGACTTGTCCGAGAGGTTGAACTTGTCGCGCGACGAGGGTGAGAAGTGGATTGTTAACCTGATCCGCGAGACGCGCATGGGTGCGGACGCTAAGATCGATCTCGAGAAGGTATGTCGCTCAGCGTTATGTACCTGCGATGCGCGCGTTGCTAATCTGAACCCGCCCTTTTAGAACGTCATCGAGATTCACAGGCCACCGCTGCCGATGTACCAGACGGTGATTGAGAAGACACGGGGACTCGCGTTCCGCACCCAAGCCCTCGGTGCGGCCATGTCGCGTACGCAGCAACCGCTCGGCGCTCCCGACGCCGCCCAACCCGCTGTCGTCGAGGCTCAGTGAGGAGTATCATCTTGTGGAGAGTAGATCGTCGTCTTGCTGTCGCTGTATTATTTGTAGTATGCAACTACCCATGTTGTACGCGTCGGCCAGGGCTGCAAGGGAAGGTGTATTCGCTTTCGGCACTGTGGTCCCTCAGCAGCCGCCGTCCCTGACCCGGGCGTCCGATGTACAAGGACTAGTGGGGTGCAAGATCCATCAGCTTCGGGATCGCGGATCGCTCGTCGGAAATTGCCAATGTAGACCTTGCTCGGGGAAGGATGTCCTCAAGAGCATTACCAACGACGTGCATTGGCGCAAGTGGTTGGACGATAAAGTTCTCGCGTTTTCGTATCGTAACAATGTCCACGCCGAAACAGGTTACATGGCACTGTACGGATACGCCAGAGATCCTAATTCCCCGCTCCGCGAGGGAACGTGCCAGGCGTTGAGAGTAAGTCTCTCTGAGTCTTACCGTCGAGCCCGCCGACCGTGAGTACCGACTCTCCGAGTCAGATGGATCAATTGGCTATAGGGACGAGCAAAGAGTGCTGTTATATGTGCTACTTGCTGAAGGACTGTCTATATGGCGCGACCGAGACGAGTAAGGAAGCTGTTACGTCGATTGACTCAAGTCACTAACGAGTGGTTCATTTAGACGTACTCCTTCGCAAGACAAACGGTGTGTTCCCCTGGAGCCCGCCGGAATTCGGGATCCCCGCAGTCACTTTAGCCAAGCTCGTCGAGCGACTACGAGACGGAGTGATAACCATTGCGAAGGACATCTCTCGAGAAAAGAAGTACTACACCCCGCATTCGAGCCCCGAGTCTCACGTACCGTTTGAGATGGAGCCTATCGACCTCTAAAGGTAAGCCCAACGCTCACGCCTCGAACTGCCGGTTTCCTCACACCTCGAGACCACCCTTGAGTGAGTTCATCATCGTTGTATCAGCATTCGGTGCATTACGGATTACATTTACATTCCAATAGCAGTCGTTGATTACTAGGAAGCTGTCGGCGTACATCGTAGAATGGTCGTGGCGAAGGAAGGTTTAGATACGCGAATAAAGTCATGGTGCTATCGTAGGGGGGATGAAATACATATTTATATTCGTACCGGAGAACGTAGAGGGCAGGAGTGGGAGAGCGGAGAGAGATGCATTGCGCTAGTGCGCCGCGGTGCCATTCGCATGGCCGTTCGCGTGCCCATTCGGGGTCGTATTTTGTTTTGAGAACTCGCCAAGCCCGAAGAGCGCAGATGTGGAAGGCGAACGCGGGGAGAGCGTTACGTATACGTCCTTGACGCGACTGAGAAGCACAAGTCAGCGCATAGCCCGGCGCGAAGGCGACACGAGAAGACGCACCATGCAGCGCCCTCGCTGAGTATCGTCATCTTCGCATCCGCCGTAAGCTTCGCTTTCTCCACCGCAAGCGGAAGCTCGACGTCGAAAGCCTTGAGAACGTGCGCGAAGTGGCTGAAGAGCAACGCGTCTGCGAGCCAGCGGCCGGGGCACGTCCGGTGGCCGAACCCGAACGCGTACTTCATCGGGTGGAGAATGTCGGTGCGAAGAGCCTTGCCGGCGTCGTCGAGGAACCGCTCAGGGCGGAACGTCTCGGGGTCGGGGTACTCGGACGTATCGCGGGAGATTGCCCAGTTGTTCGCCATGATCTGCGCGCCCTTCGGGATCAGGTAGTTTTTGTAGTGATCATCTTTGATGACTTCTCGCGTGACTGCGCCGCCGACCGTCAACATTCAAGCTGAAACAGGGAAGCAGGCTGGAGAGCTACTCACTGACGGGAGCAATGGAGACCCAGCGGAGGACTTCCGAAAGGACGGCGTCGACGTACGGCAGCTGCTTGCGGTCTGCCATAGTCGGCAGCCGACCTTCGCAGACGGCATCGAGCTCGGCCTGCGCGCGCCGCATGACTTTCGGGTGCTCCGCCATCGCGAGCAGGAACGTCAACATCGCCGACTCGGTCTATATCGTTCGTGAGTAAGTCGGTAGCGATGTAAGGAGGACACGAGCGGACTTACCGCGAGCATGCCACCTGAAACGGAAGCGATGAAGGGCGTTAGCGGTCGGCTCCGAACGTGTATACACAGATCCACTCAAACCCATCTGAGATCTGAGATGGAGGGAAACGCCGCGTACCTGCATTCATGGTGACCGCGATCATCTTGGACTGATCGTCCATCCCCGCGGCGAGCTGCTGTGACATCACCGACTCGCTCCCCGCATCCTGCACGTTCGTTCGCCGTCAGCCACGCAATCCGAAAGGGTGAAGAAGCGTGCGTACCCTGCCCTCCTGCGCTAGACGCACGGTTGAGTCCGCCGTGGCATGTAGCTTCGTTTTCCACTCCCGCCCGAACTTGATCTTCGGCCCGATGAACGGTATCCACGTCGGAAGGTATTGTACTGCTCGGGGCGTAAGCTTCTCGCCGTTCGCCGAAATGACAGGGTACGCACCAAGCGGGATCGGGTCGAGGATGCGGAACTTGTCTCCAAGAACGTCCGCGGCAAAATGCGCGAGCGCGTTCATCTCGCCTAGAGTCTTCTCCGTCTCGGGCCCGTCGTAGCCCGTCGAGACCTTGAGGAAGACACGGCCGAGAGACTCGTCGATTGTTTTGGTGAGGGCAGAGCACGGGAGGTCGCCCGCAAGAGCCTTGACGAAGTCGCGCGAGGCAGCTTCGTATGCACGGTCATACTGACTGACGACGTTGGACCCGATACCCAGGCGGAACTGCTTGCGCGCGTTCGTGAAGATGTCGCCCGGATCCATGAACGGGAGTGTCATAGTCAAATCGGAGCTGTGAATGTACAGCGTGAGATGTGACACAGAAGAAAGAGATCATGGGCGAACGTACATGTTCGCCATCTGCCGCGGCGCCTTACTCGAGTACTGCTCGACCTCCTTCTCGAAGAGCGCATCGATGGCTTCGCGAGAGTTGAGAACGATGAGCGTCGTACCTAGCACCTTGTATGTGTTGACGTCGCAACCTACAGAGAAGACGGCTGTGGTCAGCGCCCAATATCAGGAAGGAGACGCCGTGTACAGGAGAACGGTCAGAGTAAAGCGCATCGCGCGCGCCGCACACGATCACATCTAGGAGTCGGTGCATGCCAGCCCGACATTGACCGAGCGCGCGACCACAGCGGCAGTGCGAGGTGAGAATGATCTTCAAGGGTCCTCTCCGTCGCGCGCGCGCTCGCGCTTTGATGTGGCAGATGCCAGCGTGCGCCCCTGCCAATCTGTCCGCCCACGGAATGCGATCCCCCGTCGTCGAGAAGACGGGATGGCAGAAGTCGCATGGACGCCGCGTCGCGCCCGAGCTCGTATCCGGATCCCCATCACGTAGAGTGCGTATTGCGGCGAAGAGCCAGCCACACGGAAGAGCGCGCGGCGTCATACACAGCGCAAGTGCACCCGCGCTCCGCGAGGCCGTACCCAGCCCCCGTGATGCGATATGATGACGCAAAGTCGCGCGCGCCCCGCACCGGGCCCCGCAGGCCACGGACACGACGAGGACGCCGTGAGCGACGGGGCCCGAGCGGAGAGAAGGTAAGAATGCGAGTGCAGATTGCGCCCTAGCGCGCTCACCGCTGCCCTTGGCGTCTGTCCGGGATCAAGACAATGCCGGACCCCGCGACGGAGCGCGACACTAGCGATGGCGCGACGGAGATTGGCGGGTGCAAGGGCAGAGTTTATGCCATGCGAAATACGAATGTAGGACGCGCGATACGAAAGAGAGGGGCGAGAGGAGTAACAGGGTACTCACCATACTTCTTCGACTGGTCGTAAAACCAGACCCACTGATCGTGGCTCGGTATCTGGAGCAGGTTGCCGATAATAGGCAGACCTGGAGGACCCGGCGGGAGGTGTGTCGAAGAAGAGCCGAACATCTTGGGCTTGTTTAAGCTGAGGGAGCGGAGGCGAGGAGTTGAGGCGCGACGCAGGGCGAAGAGAGATCTAGGTCTAACACGAAGGCGCGCGAGGGGCGCGAGGGAGGCGGGTGAATACGAGCGAATGTTGAGAGGTGTGGCGGGGACGGTCGAATGGGCAAGCAGGTGTGTCGCGAGGTTGAGGGGTAGGAAGGATAACTGGGCGGCGTCGGGACGGCGGGACGGACTTAAGTACCGCGGCTAGGAGAAGCGACGATGCATAAATCCCGCGCCTAAGAGGCGAAAGTCGGGGAAAGGACCCGGACGCGGAAAGTAAGGGGCGGCTCCTCCGGAGGATGATGGGGCGGATGGCGGTGTCAACTTACAGGACCATCCGACAGCTCCTTCAGACCTCTCATTCGCCCAGAATCGCCGTTAGATCAGGGGCCGCCACGCGAATTTGGCGTCCAGGACATCCACCGGGCAGGGCTAACAGCGGTGCGAAGATCTAGTGTCATGCCAGAATGCGCAGTGGTGCGTGTTGAGAACAAGGTCGCGCGGGACCCACCGGCGTGCGCGATAGCGTGGAGGACTTCCCCGCAACGTACTCCGCCCGAAATTCAAGATGGCGCCTCGCGGCACATCGCCTCGCTTGCGAGTTTCAACTGCATCCAAGTCTCGAACCTTGCTCGCAGATCTGCAGAGCATCCGCGCCGAAGAGAAGCGTCCATGAACGATATAGCCCGGGCGACGAAGAACAGTTGTAAAAGATCGCGTTGCCTGGATATGGCGAACATTTGTGGCCCCCATGGCTGACGTGTTGGCGAGACCGCCCAGAGAAGAAAGAGGAAATATGAGAGGAGAAGAGAGATGATGGTATGAGACGACGGGCAGGCAGGCACCGACGCGCGGGAGCGCACGCTGGGCCAGCCAATGGCGTCATCGAGATCGGGCCTAATTTGGTGCTCCTCCACCGCCTCGCGCTGAGGAGCGCTCCCTGTGCGCTCGTTCTCCCATCGCCTCGTCCACTTTCCGACATTGCCTCGCCACACCAGCGCGTCCTCGAGGCTGCTGGGGCCATATGGTCGAACCCGTGCGCCAAAGCCATCCCGGCGTTTTCGTATCCGAGCTTGTTGTTTCGGGTGAGAGTATCTAGCTCTGCTCAGCACTGCCCGTAACTTTTCTCGCGCCCACCTGGCCCATCCATGCAACTGTGGTCGAAGCTGATATCGTCAGTGGTACGAACATGATGTGTCTGGCCTGGCAACCCAGTTCCGAGCAACAAGTCGCTGGTTCTTCCCATCCTCTCCACTCGCTATCTCCTCATGCTTGCCCGCCACACCCTTACTTTCACTCTCAATCGCCTGCCTATGCGCCCCTCAATGTAATGAAAATCAGGGATGCGCTAGACGTGTCCAGAGCGTGCATTTTTCCATAACAGACTCTACCCCATTCTCGCTACATCTCCGTGCTACGTACGACGACAGCGTTACGTACGGTGACAGGGACAGCAGGCTCAATTAAACTTCGCGGAGTCCCAGTCCGCAACCTGCAGCTGTTCAACTTGCATGATCTAGTAATGACAGATAATACACTAACACAAGCCAACTTACTGGCTACGCATCTATCTATACTGACGTGTACAAC
This sequence comes from Grammothele lineata, assembly GCA_002150815.3. Classification (NCBI taxonomy): domain Eukaryota; kingdom Fungi; phylum Basidiomycota; class Agaricomycetes; order Polyporales; family Polyporaceae; genus Grammothele; species Grammothele lineata. Next base: position 84,460 of record NDFF03000017.1, read on the forward strand.
ACGGTTGGGCATTCATCCTCCTCTTGACGCTCCCAAGCTATCCGGCCCCCTATCAAGTTGCTTCCAGGCGTAGCGAGCCAAGTCCCGCTGCTCGACGACAGGTGCGCGCAGCGCATAGAATATCAGACCGGTACTGACCTGTGTCATGATACGTTATCTACCCGTGGGCGCAGAGCCCCATTTGTTGCGTGTGCATGCGCGAGCAGAAACCTTGTGTACCAAGATACCAAGCGGTGCGAGCGCATACAGTGGCGTAGCACCGTCCCCTTGGACGCCACGGAGAACGTCGTGTTCACGCATTCGAGACTCACAGCGGACACTGCGAGCAGATTTACAAAGCACGTCGATTCGACGAATGAACTACTACTACCTAGCGGGTACAAAGATTACGGGAGGGAGAGTACAGCCGTCCGCAATATGTTACTGAATAAACACAAGGCGCGGACACGGCCGGCGCAAGACTACAGTCACAAACAGATACGATCGAAACGGCCGTCGGCAAGCATCTCAACGTACACGCACGCACAAACTTCTACACGGTCGAGCACGACCCGCGGCCTCGCCCGTCAACGTCGGTCATCGGTTCCACACTCGTCCGCGACCGCGAGTCCACCCTCGATCTCCATCGCGTTCCCTTGCCCATTCGCGCGAACGATCGCGGTCCGAAGGTTGCCCCCGGGATTGGTAGTAAGGCGCGTTCTGCCCGCCGCCGCCGCCACCGCTGTACGAGTACGCGCCTTCGCGGAGAGCGCGGGGCGCACTAGGAACCGCGCGCGCAGGAACGGTGTTGCGCGCGAACGGCGCGGGGTGGAGCGGTCGACGCGCAGAGGGAGGTGGCGAGCGGCGGTGCGGAGGGGGCGACATGCTCGCGGCGCTGTTATAGAAAGAGCGGGGGTGCGTGGGCGGCGTATGCGAGCGCGGCGCGAGGGGAGGGGCCTTGGGCGGAGGCGGGCTGAAGATCTCTCCATCTTCATGCTGCGGCTGCTGCGACGCGGGCTGGGATGGAGACATTCTTGGCGAATCGGGGGACGGAACGGGTGGGCTGGAGAAACGGGGGCTGGGTGAACGGGGTGTTGGCTCGACCGCCCGTTCGACGTGGTCGATAGGGATGGTCTCGTCCAGAGCTTCGACTTTGGTGTCCAACGAGACTGGCGGAGATGAGTCGCGCGGGATTTGGATGTTGATATCCGGATGATGGTGGCAATTGAGCTTGCTTGACGGAACGGATGGCGCGACGTCTTCTTGAGTGGGCGCAGGGAGGCTTTCCACGGATGCTGTCGTAGACTGCACCTCACCGTTCACGTCGTTATCGATCACCCGTACGTCCACCGAAGCACATGCCCCGCTCGTGCCGTCATCCTTCCCATCTACCTCCATCGCGTCCTTGTCCCCTCGATCTCGCCCAGCACTGTCCGCCATCATCGCTCCGCCCTCTGCGCCCTCCGCGGCCTTCTCTTGTGGCGCCTCGGGCTCAGACTCGGGCAACGACGCACCAGGGATGACTTCTGGCGAAGCGATCACAGCCCGCTCCAGTTCCTCCTTCTCCCGCTGTTCGCGCTGCTGCTTCTTGCGCATCGCGAAGTCCTTGAGAGATAACTTGACCTTGGGAGGCGCAGGCGGCTCTGTTGGTTGTGGCACTTCAGGTTCGGGCGTGAGTGCAGGCGCGGTCGCGGGGGCAGGAGAAGGTTCGACCGGCTGAGGCGCAGGTTCAGCGTCCGGAGCGTGAAGTTGCGCAGGAGAGACCGCATGTAGTGAGGTTTCGGGAAGAGCAGCGCACGGGGGTGCGGGTGAGCTCTGAGGTGTTACCTCTGGAAGTGGATATGGGCTGTGCTCGATGGTGGATGCCGTCGAAGACGCCAGCAGCAGCGAATGCGAAGGAGGGAGTGGCGTCGAAGGAGTTCGGGGGGAAGGCAATGCGGCGTGAGACGTCACTGGGGACAACCCCGAGTCCGCGGGTTCAGGGATAGCAACGCGTACAGACGGTGAAGGCGAGGAGGGCGGGGGAAGAGATGTTAGTGCTGACGAGACGCATAGTGGACTGGTCGGGGCAACGTCTTCGACGGACGCCGGTTGGTCTACGAGCATCGCGTCGTCTTCCTTCGAGACCTCGATCGCAGGGACCGGGGGCATGGCAGTCTCGTCCGTCTCCGTCTGCTCAGTCAAGATGAGAAGGGGCGCCGGAACTTCCGGCGGTTGTTCGAGAGCCGGATCGGAAGGCAAAGGCGGCGGGGGCGGCGAAGCAGAGGACGCAAGATGGACTGTCGAGACGGAAGGTGATGAAAGGGGCGTGTTCCCAGCAGCGGACGAACGCGAAGAATCGCTCGACTTGACGCGCTTGATCGCATCGTCTCGACGAAGCGAAGGCTTCAGTACGGGCTCGTCGCGGTCCGACTCCGCCATCGGGGTGCGAGGTCGGGCTGCTTTGGCGGTACCAGTAGACTTGACGCGCTCCTTCGTTTTCGCTTTTGCCTTCCCCTTCATCTTCTCCTTCTCGCTCGCATCGTCCGCCTCGGCGTCCTTCTCTTTCGCCCCTTCCTTCGCCTTCGCCTTGCTCTTCGCTGTCTTTCCCGCCTTTGCGATCTGTGTACCATCTGGCGCGAGCGTGGAGGCGAGTGTGGGCCGACGTGGCTTGCGCATAACAGCCTTTGACGAGGAGGGAGTGGAGGATTTGGCAGTTGCGGACGTGGGCTTCGCCGAAGAGGTCGACGGGGTATTAGGCGTAATACTAGGCTGAGGAGATCGTGAATCGGAGCGGGGAGACGTGACAGCATTATGAGACGAGATAACAGGGGACTGCAAGGAGAGCTTGGAGAAGGGGATAGAGGGGGACTGGACGCCTTCAGAGGGTAGATGCGGTTTCGAGGCTGATCCGTTCCGCGCGCCAAGGGTTGGTGTTGACAGCAAAGGCGGTGTGTGCGAAAGAGGTACAGGAGGTGGAGGCATCTCGCGAGAATCTGGCATAGACGATTAGAGGTCGGTGCGATCAACGGCACAGTAGGACGCACCGAAATATGATTCCTGCTTCAAGCCCCTCCTTCCATCTCCGTCACGACCATCCGGCGGGGTATCGAGATCTACCTCCGATCGTGGGTCTCGATGTGCGTTGTGATCGCGTAGGCGAGCAGCGCTTCGAGCGATCCAGGTCTTGCGCATCTTCGGCGGCAGTCGTTCTTCCGGCATGGGGGTGTCGACCTCCATGTCGTCCGTCGAAGCACCGGAGGGCTGACGGGAGCGCGGTTCGCCTGGAAGCAATGAGAAGGAGAAGAAAAAGAGAAACACGAAACGCACTGTTGGAGTCCCTGTCGTCCGTCTCCCGCATCTCGACGTCGGCGTCCGCCCGCGCCTTCCCCTTCCGATCCCTCCCCCTCTTAGTCCTGCTGGTAGGAATCGACAAATGGTCGGAGGAGACCTTTCGTGACGTCCCATCTGAGTATATGCGCGATGGCCCGGCCTCGGAAGACGAGGAGGGTACAAGCTCGACCCCGCCCATACCGCCAGAGTACGGCACACGTTCGCGTGTGCGAAAACCACGTTCGATGCCGACAAGAGGACCAAGATCGGCGGGGCTCTCGGTAGGGTGGTCAGGCTTACTACGGCCTTTGCTTGAACCTTTCTCTTTCGTAAACTGGGACGGAGGCGATGGGGAGGGCGTAAGAGGTGTCTGGTTCTCGATGAACTCGGCGATGCGGGTCAGAACACAGTCGCGCGCCTTCGCCCCGCATGCGCAAGTGGTGAAGGTCGAAGAGAGGGTGTGCAGCATGGTCGTCATCTGGGCTCGAAGATGTTGGACGTGGAGGGGACTAGGCGGGTCGTGATATGTCAGGCGGCGAAGAAGACGGAAAAGGGGGGATACGCACGGGAAAGCAAACGGATGCTGAATGAGCGCAGGCAAATGATGCACGGCGTTCTCGTCGTCCCACTCCCACCCGAGTACAACCTCCTCGTTCGCCTTGAGGTCGCGGAGAGCGAAGATACCAAAGGAGATCGCGTCGTCCTCGTCGGTCCTGGCACCCTTGCGGGACTGGCAGAAGATAGGGCGGAGGACGGCGTTGGGCTTGCACCCGTTGCGGACGAACCGAGACTGGTCGCCGGTGATGCGCGCGTCTAGGGCGACGTCGAGCGGGGGGCCAAAGAGATGGACATAGGGCTTGGGCATACCGAGATGGGCGTATGCGTTGAGCGGGTCACGGAGATAGGTAGAGGTGGGGATGATCGTCGACGGGTAGGGGGTGATGAGCTTGGAGGAGGGGATGTGTTGGGTTGCATGGACGGCGTAGGAGGGCGGACGCACCGATGTGTTCCCGTTGACGAACGCGGAGGGAAAGGCGGTAGCATGGGTAGGGACGGGTTGGATGGCGATATGAGGAGGATGGGGAATGGCGTCGGGGGTGAGGGGGACGGGGGTGGTACAGCCTGGGGTGAGGGATGGGGAGGGGCTTATTGCGGAGACGCCGCGCCAGTCTGTGGCCACTCGACGAAGGCGGTCGCGGGTCTCGTCGTGGGGGATAATGTCCTTTGTGATGGGGACGTAGGATTGAACCCAAGGCTCGTCGATGTCGACATGCTCGTCCTCGGCGGGGGAGGGATGAGCAACAACGTTGATGGAGGCGCGCCTCTTGCGCTTATTGGGACCACCGTCGGTGGTTGAAGCGGGGGGTCTCCGGGGTTTGCGCTCGACACCGGGACTTGCCCTGCGCTTGTTGGGGACGACGGGGAGGGCCTGGCGCTGACGAGACTTCTGGAGGCGTACGGCACGGTCCCTATCGACGGGGCGAGGGTCACAGAGCCAGCAAATCCACTCCTCGGGGACGTCGTTCTCGGCAATGTTGAAACAAGCGGCATGGCACCAGCGGGAGCACTTGTCGCAGGCGATGGAGAAGCCGTCGTCGTAGGCAAAGCCACAGATGCAGCTGATGGACTCGGTGTTGTTGGAGGAGGGGGGATCCGACAGGAGGGGGGCATGGGGGTCGTCGAGAGGAAGGTCGGAGGCGGGCTGCTTTCGCTTTGCAGGGACGGTCGAGGGCGGGGGTTGAGTGAGCCCGAGCAACCCTAGTGCAGCTGCGGCTTCGAACTCGTTTGCATCGCTGGGCATGTCATAGACAGCGAGGAGAGGGCGGAGAGGGCGGCCGTCGTGGTCGTGAGCAGCGGGCGGGTGGCTGTCGTGGGTGGGCAAGGAGAGGGGAGCGGGGGCTGGGATGGAGAGGAGCGAAAGATATCGCGGGCGTCTAAACACCAGGGCCTTTGCTGAGGCACTCAGCGCTTACTCAGCACCTGGTGGCCGGGCGTCTCTTCCGCCCACCGCCCTTGCCTTCCTCCCTTCTTCTTCCAGATCGCAGGCTACGCCCCTCCCAATCTTGCTTGTCTACCGCCCCTACGGTCGACGTCAAGTACTAGTTGCTTGCCTTCTTTCATAACGCTGCGCAATGCCCCCGCCCGAACGTCTACCTCTACAACGGGTCCAACCGCCGTAGGCTTTTGTGACAAGTTCGAAGGACACGATCTTAACCAAGGGGCGTACGATAACCACAGTGCAAAGCCTTAGGAGCCAAACGGCGGGTTATTCGAACATTGCTACGTTGTCTCGGGAGGGAGGCTGTTTGTAGGTGAGTGCAGTGATTGGATGCACGCCGGAGACACTCGGCGGAGGCTTGGCGGAGGGTTTCACGACTGCGCGTTTGTCCTACGCCCATTGACACGCACGTCCGCCCTCTTTTTATCAACTTGAATCCCCCTCGCCACGCGACCACGCCGTTGCGTTCCAGAGAGCACGGCCTTCGATCCCCGTACATGACCTTCCGGGCGTGTTTTCCGATGTAGATTACACTGCCACTACAGTAACCCCCGCCTGAGACCCCGCGATTGTGGGATGTTCGGCGTCGTACATAGTACGCTCGACGTATACGTTGTATCTTATCGAACGACAAGCCACGGGACGTTCCGCACAAGCGGACATGTACGATAGATGGAGCTAGTATAAATCACACGAACGCGATCGATGTGGACGCGCGCGCAGCAGTCGACAAGCCTGCCGCATTTACATACATATTCTGACGTTCGGCGCCGGCATCGACCTCCTCCTGCCGCGGCCGCTCTAACAACCCTTGGAGTTGTCCATGTCGCGTCGCCCCCAAGATCCACGCCACGGCGCCGGCTCCCCCGTCCAGTCCGTCCTACGTGTCCTTGGCCGTTCCGCCCTCGCCGCCATTCGTCTCCCCGTCATCCCCCAGCTCGTCCTCTTCGCGTCCGTCTTCCGACATTTTTACAACAAAATCGTCGACCACCTTGCCATCCTCTCCTGGGCCTGGGCCCCGGGTTTCCCGCGCGAGTGGAATGCTTGGATCGCGTTCCTTCTCTCCCTTCCTACCTTTGCCGCCATCCAGCTCGTATGGCTCCTCGCAACGTTCGTTCTGTGCCGAAGAAGAGGGGCGCGCGATAACGGAGGGAGGCGTCGGGACGGGTACATGGGTTTGAGCCCGGATAGAGGAGATGAACAGGACGAGGACTGGGAAAAGGACCATCGTGCACGCCGCCGCGTTCCTGGACGGCTCCCGACGCTCGCGACACTGCTTTGGGGTGCACAGTGCGTCGTCTATTCCATCATTCTCTTCGTCGGTCTTTGGAACTACAAGCACTACGAGCACCCTGGCGACGTCCGCTTCCGCCCCGCACTGCAAAAGGCCCTCGCGGACCCGCAGCCTAAGCGTGCGGGGTACGCTCGTGGCGAAAAGATCTTCATCGCCGCCTCCTTCCATCAGAACGAGGACGTGCTCCCGTACTGGTCCAAGTCCATCCTCGACGTCATCACATACCTCGGTCCCGACAACGTCTTCGTCTCTATCGTCGAGAATTACTCCACCGACCGCACGCCCGAGCTCCTCCGAGCTTTCGAGGCCGAGCTTGACCTCCGAGGCATACGCAACCGCGTGCTCGTCCAGAACGAGACCGTCAAGCGGCCATCCAAGCTCGAGTGGAACCCCCGCATCGAGTTCCTCTCCGCCATCCGCAACCAGGCCCTCGAGCCCCTCCTCACCGTCGGCGGCTTCGACCGCGTCCTCTTCTCCAACGACATCTTCATCGAGCCCGAGTCCATCATCGAGCTCCTCGAGACGCGCGATGGCGACTACGACTTCGCCTGCGGGCTCGACTTTGGCCACTACGGCGCGTACGATGCCTGGGTCATCCGCGACCGCCAGGGCCGGCTCACCTCCACCATCTGGCCCTACTTCTTCGACGCCGCCTCGTCCGCCGCTATGAAAGCCGAGGAGCCCGTCCCCGTCTTCACCTGCTGGAACGGCATCGTCGCCTTCCGCGCCGACCCCCTCCTCCCCATCCACCTTCGCGGCAACCGCACCCTCTCCACTGCCCCTCTCGAGAGGACGCCGCCGGCGTACAACCCATGGGCGAAAAAGCTCGGGCCATCGCCCGCGCTGACCCCGCCCCTCCGCTTCCGCGCGTCGGCCGAGGGCGAGTGCTTCTCGTCCGAGAGCTTCCTGCTCCCCTACGACTTCCGGCGCGTGATGGGCCTCACGGGCATCTACGTGAACCCGCGCGTCGTGAGCGGGTACATATGGAAGTACTACGCGTGGCATAAGTGGGTCCTGCGCTCGCCGTACGTGAAGTGGTTCGTCGAGAAGGTGTACGCCGGCGCGTGGATGCAGGACAAGCGGATGATCATCGGGGACCCGAAGTTGGTATGGACGTGGGACGGTGTTGACTGCCAGCCGTGGTGGTGAGCGAATCTTGTCTGACGACCTGTGTGTATGTGTCAATATAGCGCATTCCCTTACCTTGCCTCTGGGATCATCGTGATGCATGCATTGCGCGCGCGAGCTCCTTAGAGTTAGAGCGCACCCGCGGCACCGCTGCCATATGCAGCGCAGGTCCAAGAAGATACCAGTACAGCAAATACGAACGACGCTTTAGTGACAATATTACCGGTCGCGTGCCATCGCGCCGTACTTGAACACTAGCAGTAAGGACTAGTATGGGACAGGAATTCGAACACCTACCAGACCATTCGGAAAAGAGACGACCTAACAGGTTCCGCCTGGTTCTGTGATTTACATTTACGACACCCTACCCGTTCGAGCACCTGGACACGGTCGGTACGAACATCATCGACAACCAGTGCTCGTGGTACGTCAATAAGCACTGCGCTTGCGCTCGCTACCCCGGGCAGCGCAAGGTGCTCTGCGAGAACCACGGGCGGAAGCACGCGGCAAAGGAGGCGCGGATCGAGGCACTGTACGAGGAGCTAGGGATTCGGGAGAAGTATAGCGCTTACGAGGAGCGGCACGTATAAACGTATTGTGGGCCTCATCGAGACGATTCCTGAAAACCCGCAGCCGAAGGAGGGCGAGGCCGTCCCCAAGCGCGAAGTGTTCAAGGCGTTCCTTGACAAGATCTACAAGCGGCAGAAGTAGAAACTAGATACGAAGTTGGAATTGTACCGTTGTTCGTGCACATATATACTGCATATCTTGCTCTAGGCACTCCAACGCGGGTGTGGCGGAAACGAGCGTACAATTACACGACCTGTAAATACAGCGAGAGCCCAAAACACATTCGCCTATCGTCTATCCTCGCGCCGTCTGTCCTCGCGCCGTCTGTCGTCCCGCCGTCGATCGTCCCTCCTCCGGTCCCGCTCCCCGTCGCGATCCCTCTCGCGCCTTGGCCCATCGCGTTCATCTCGTCGATGTCCGTGGCTGCCGTACCCCGGCGAGCCCTGTCCGCTCGAGCTCTGAAAACGTCGCGTTTTATCCTCGCCCCTCCGTCCATTCGACTGTGCGTGCGCTCCGTGACTGGACGACGACGCGCCGTTGTTCCCGTCCCGCAGCGGAGGCCCCCTGGCGAACGTAGGCGTGTACGAAGTAGGCGGGTCGACATCCATGTTCACGTCGGCCCCGCCCCCAGCTTCCGACGGTCCCGTCGTGGCGCGGGGGACGTTCGGGGGCACGACGACGACATGGAAGTCTGTCGCGGCCTCGACGCGCACGAACTTCCCGGGTGCCCAGCCGTCCGCGGCTTGTTTCTGGATCTCGAGCGCGCATGCGCGTCGGAGCTTCGCGGTGGCGGGACTGCCAGTGGTCGAGGAGTAGGGGCCATGACTGGGATCAGGCGCGGGGAACCTGTGTGGGGCGAGTGGTGTCAGTGCGCGGGCAGGCGGAGATGAGAAGATGGGCGCACCGGGCACCAATGTGGTTCAAGACGAGGCGTTCGGCCGAAATTGCTCGCGCGAACGTGCCCGCCATGCCGGGCGTACTGTGGCCCCGCGCGATCGTCTTTTCACGTACGGTTTCCGGGGTGCGGTTCTTGCCCGTACGTCCCATCGGGTCGACGCTGACGGGCATATGCGCGTCTGTGGCTTCGTGTACGAGCAGCGAGACGGGGACCTTGACAGGCACGCCGTTCCCCCACGGGTCGAGCATAGGGAGGACGGAGGTGAAGGACGGGTCGGAGTGGATGAGCGGGACGAGGCCGGAAGGGTCGTGCGTGTCCCCGAGGATGACGAGCTTGCGCGGCGCGGGCGAAGACGCGGTGAACTCGCCGCGCGGGAGCTCGCGGATGACGTAGCCAATACAGGGATCTGAACGAACCGTTTGTTGGACGCGCAGGTGGCGGAATTGGGAGACTTACCGCGATGCTGAATAGGGCCCGCGTCGACAATGGCACCCCACCTTCCGCGCGGTTCGATATGAACGATACGCCTCCAATAGCCATCGGCGTCGCATCGGATATCCTGGCCTACACACTCGCTGGGATTTCGGACGTCTGTGTCGTCCGCGGTGCCAGGTTGTACGTCTGCTGCGACAGACGGCTCCTCGCCATCGAAGAGTAGCTCATGGACGCAGTAAGAGAACTCGCTCCTGGTGTGCGTCATGCTCCAGAGCACGCGGACCATGCGCCGGATGCCGCGCGGTCCGTAGATTTCGACGCGCGGTGGTCGCTCGTTGGGCGGCGCTGGGTCCGGTACAGGTTTGGGGATGCCGAGAACATTGCGGAGGAATGTCAGGATTCCCATAGTGTGGTCGGCTGCGAAAACATCAGCGTGACTCTATAAATCGGATGGAGACGGAAAAGGGCACTGAATTACGCTGTCTCGCGTATATAAACGGGCTCCTGGACCGTTGCAATGTTCGACAAGGTAGATAATGTGTAATGGATGTCCGCAAGTGACAAAAGCAAGCGTCGTGGCGGGTATATGCGCGGTTTTCGCATGCACGGGGGCCGTGCGAGAGCAGACGAGCGATGGTGCGAAAGAGATAGCGGCAGAAAACGCGAAACAGGGGCACCGGGGACGTCACAGAAGGGTACAAATCCTACGAGAAGAAGTGGACGGCAGCGAGAGGAACTCACCGTGCATGTGGGTAATGAAGATTTTGGAGACCTGGCCCACGCGGACGCGATTGTAGCCAGGCTTGTATGGTTGCTGTTCGAACTGGCGGACAGTACCCTCCGCGCAGTCAACCACTGAGAGAATGGTTGAGTAAAGCGTCTTCTACGAGCACGCGCGGGATGTGCGACGTCTCTTGAGACGAATGAGGCTGTAGCGAGAGGGAAAAAGGACATACTCCACAGCAGACCATCTCCGAATGGCTCGACGACGAGGCTAGAACAGTTGCGCGACTGAGTAGGACCTCCTCCGCTGGTAGTTCCGATAAATGTGACGGTTATGTTTTCGTGGAGCATTCTCGACTGCTTCCAATGGGAGTTGAAGCGTAGAGGCGTGCGGTCAAGAGGCCGCAGGCCTAGGAGCGAGCGGACGGTAAGCGGAGAAATAGCAGAGAGGAGTGGGAGGGCAGCAGAGCGGCTATGATACAAGCAAAGTCGACGGAGAGGACGGGCGCGGGAAGCAAGGAGCATCGTCCAGCGCACGGTCTTGCATCGCGCCTGGCGAGAGCCTCTCGAATACGGCAGCCATCCTCGAAAGCAGTGACGTACCGGTTGACCGCGCTCGTCACGGCGAGAAACGCGTGACGAGACGCGTTTTCGTCCTGCGCGGGAGCCTGGAAGGCGACTACGATATTCAACCGCGACGACTCCTCCAACGCGCATGTTTCGCGACGCACTATCCAGCACGCAGCCCTCTTGGACTCCGCGCGCGTCCCCTGTACGTCTCATTTGCTTCGCAGCTCCCGGTGTGCGCACTACAATCGCAGCACCGATACATCACCGAACACGATGCCGCCTTGCCCATCTTCTCACACCCGCGCCCATCTTCTTGTATTTCCTCGACGTTTCTCCAATGCTCGTGCATGATGTTCGTCGCCAAGATCTTGAGACTGGCATCGACGTCGCTTCCTGCGCCGTACGTTCCCACCTATATGCATCGCCGTCTCGCCCGTCTTCGACCTGCCCACGGAGTCCTTTTCGACCACCATGCCTGCCGGTACCCTCTCGCACCCGGTCCCGCTGGGTGCGCCTCCAAGCACCATCTTTCAGACAGGTACTGCGCTCGAAGCGTTCGTGGACGCGCTCTACCCGGCAATCGTTCTCGTCGTCTTATCCACTGCTGTGGTTGGGATCTTCACCGGCCTCACCATCTTCGCGGCCATTGTACTCATGTTCGTCTTCTTCCCGCTCTTACGCTGCCTCGACGCTGACATATCTTGCGCTGCGCCAGTCAGCGCGACCTCAGAAAGCCCTCCGTCTTCTTCCCCTTCCTCGCCACGCTTCTCATGTATTCCTCGGCTGTTGTCTATTGGGTCTCCCTCCTCCTGAACGCCGTTGGCCTGTACAACATTGTTCAAGCTTACGGCGCTCAACTGCATTGTCAAGCGCGTATATGCGGACTACTGGCATTGGATGCTAGCTCCGTAACGGACGACTGTCCTCACAACGACTATGGGCTCCCGGGAGCCATTCGCGGTCTCACGCTTTGCGCGCCGACGATCATCCTCGCTGTCAATGTAAGTTTTCTCTTTCCCTTCGCGCTACAGCCTCAGGCGTCTGATTGAAACGCGCGCAGGTGATTCTCGGGGATGCCATCGTCTGGTGGCGCGCTTGGGTACTGTGGCCCCGAAGCCTGCTCGTCCGCGGCGCGTGTCTCGCTCTCCTTTGGGCGACATTATGTGCGTTCCTCCCTCAGTACGGTATCACTCGTTGCTGAACAACAGTGCCTCCTGCGCTTTCTCACCCGCACTGCAGCCGCTGGCCTCTTCGACGTCAACGATTCCTGCCCGGGTTCCGTCTTCAGCGACCTCCGGCAGTCCAACCTCGGGTCCGAGCCCTCC